>ML402885.1:34842-56323 GCA_005239525.1 Nicotiana knightiana
CCTCCCCCATATGTCATTTCCCCAGAAAATATTGATATAAATGAGAGACTAAGATATGACGAGCTTCCTATTGTTATACTTGATAGACAAGTAAGGAAATTGAGGACAAAAGAGATAGCATCAGTTAAGGTGCTATGGCAGAGTCAAGATGTTGAAGAAGCAACATGGGAAGCGGAGGAAGACATGAAGAATAGATATCCTTATTTGTTTCAAGAAAATGAAGCTTAGGCTAGAATATTGTACTAATATGCCTTATATTTCCTTTTAAGGCTTACATTGTCATTTCTTTTGGTGATGTGTATTAAACTTTTATTGGTATATAGAGGTGTATTGTGCTGAATGCGAGCCGTGTGGGGCCACTTTGTTTTATGCATTTCGGATTCTTGTGGTTGGATGAAATGTAGAAATCTTGGGATAGTCCTATTTATTAAGGAATCTATGTCGAATATTTTTGAAAAGTTGGAGAGTTGGTCAAAAAGGATGACTAATAAGAGGCCATTAGGTGTCAAGGCCTAAGAGGGTTATTGTTGGATATTTGAACTTGATTATGACTTTGGCTTGACATTCGAGAAAGAATGTTTTTAAGAGGGGAAAATTATAAAGCCCTAGAATTTTTCTAATATGATTAAGCCTAATTTAAGATTAAGAAAATAATTAGTGATACCTCGAAGTACGTACGACCGTGAGAGGGTAGCAGGGTCATTGGGATACTTGAACAAAAGGTCATAAGGGTTGGGGGTCCTTAGGCTGAGTGGCTAAATGCATGGCTTTGAGGGTTTAGAAAATAAAGGAGGAGAATAAGTTTTGTAGCTAGCGTAGCTACGATGCAAGCGTAACTAAAACGAGTAAGAAGAAGATATGAGAAGGAGAAGCTTCAGTTGTACGTAGATACGGAGCATAGCTACGCTAGCATGCGTAGCTAGGAAAAAAAGGAAAATAAAAAGGACTTCAGATGCATAGCTAGAGTGTGTAGCTATGCTCAGCTCCTATGCACCTCCATTTTTTATAAATCGAAGAAGGCGGGGAGAGAGAATTTGAGTAAGTTTTTGAAGCTTTGTTATTTTAGAAAAAGAATGGGTCAACCCCCACATCTGATACACTTCATGGTATGATTTCTTGGTATATCTATGATATTATAACATCATTATATATTAGAACTAACACATAAATAGATCCAGTCCATAGGAATTCACTTGAATCTTGAAGAATCACCAAGAACACCAAAGAAGAGATTTTTTAGGGTTTCTAAAAGGCAAATTATTTTACTCCAACCTCATTTATGAGATATAAATGAGTGTATATATGTTATTCATGATATTAAGAAGTAGTTGAATGTGAGTAACTATGAAACCCTAGTTGGATATTGATGGTTGGTGATTGGGAAAGACATGAATAGTAACTTGGGATATTAAATGGAGATTTTTTAGCTGCTTATAACTGTAATAGGAAATTAAATACTACAAATGAGATTGTTAAGAATGGATGAACATATTTGGAAGGAAAGATAAACTCTAAGTAACTATAGTCAAGAGTAAAGGCCTAAATAGGTCTTGCTGGGCATTGTTGAACAACTCTTGACTCGTGTTGGATATAATTGTGTAGATTGTGATTGGTTGAAGACCTTCGATACTTGGGGTAAAGTTTTGGGAGCATATTGATATATGTTGAAACTCATTACTTCATGGATATTTTCCTCCAAATAGCATATCGTAAAATGGTTTAGAACATGACTTCTAATTATGGATCCTAGTTTGTGGGGACGAGCGGGTTGGGATTACACCATTTCTTGCATTATAAATCGTTATGTGCCATTAATGAGTTATGTTATAAAAAATATAATGTGTAACATTTTTGAAATATCGTTACATATTGTAAAGATAAATTCTCATTTTGCTAATTTTACATGAAATTGAAGAAGCTTTTAATTTGGTTCTTGTTCAAATGGTTGGATCAATTATGAAATATGTAAATTGATTTGAGGCTTATAAGCTATGAACCTATTTTAGAAAAGTCAAATTTTTTGGGAATTTCTAGTGGAGATCACAGAGATTGGTTCGAATTTTGAATTCGTTACCGTGAAACTACACGTACCGGTGTAGGGACACATTCCAAAGTTAAGTCGAAGTATGTGGGATAAAGTCTCCTAATTGTGGGAAAATGATCATTACTAACGGTAATGAGGTTAAGTCGACTCGTACGATACTACGTAAAGTCGCCCGGATAAGTAGGATCAAATACTTGTGGCTAGTTTAATCACCTAGTGATGTTTCTATTATGTCGGTGTCGGTATAGTGCTCACGTTAAAAGTTAAACCTCACATGATTTTACATTATTTTTTCATATTTGTCTAACTTATGAATTGATATAAATGCTCCCATATCATATCAACGTTTTGCATATCTCTTAATCTTCTTTTCCTATCTTGTCCCATACTTTAGGAAAATGGTTCATGATCCGTACTAGGCATGTGGAGCTTAGGCTCTTTGGCCAAATTTTCATTTCTGTTTTCTAGCACCGGTCTTAAGTAGTGCGAGCCTCGTGGATAGGACATCTCCACATCTCCAGTTGATACTTTTAGTGAGGCTCCACTCTTACTATGTGGTGTAACATTTATTTTATACTTTTGGGTCTCCGGGCTTGTCTCGATCGACTATATTCATTCCGTGTTCTAAAAATTCCATAGACAATAGTAGATTATTTTTTTGGGTTATAAGCTATGATTACTCATATGACATGCATGAATGAAAAATCACATTTATGTCTTTTGCTTATTGAAAAGAATTATTTTAAAGGTTAAGTTTCATGCATGAATTTTTATTGTCTAAAAAAGTTTATATTTTAAAGGTTTCCGCATGCATGTAAGAGGGGAGTTATATATGGTTTTGTTCATTGGGGTCAGGTAGTGTGCTGAGTGCCAGTCACATAAATCTTGGGTCGTGACAGGATCTATGTGGGAGGGGGCAGGTTCACGTGAACTCATTCTCTTCTCCCTATACTATATATAATGGCACTTATATTTTTTAATTTTGTTATTAATTAAGAATATGTGAACCCATGCTGAAGCGGGCACTTTGGCTCAGTGGTTAATAAGTGCACATTAGGCCCCGAAAGTCAAGGGTTCAAGTCTTCTTGATCCCTTAGAGCTTTTAATTAAACATGCTTCTTTTTCTTTATTGTTTTTTTTCTTACTTACTTGGCCTGAAGTTATTTTTTTAAAGAGGTATTTTTCAGAAACTACTATTGTTTAGTGGCTATTAAATTTTTATAGCTACTATATACATAATTACTTCTTATAGCTATTATTCAGTTGTTATGATAGTGTATTCATTGTATTTGCGTTGCTGTATTCATGAATACAACAATAAAAAAATGCCTAAATTTCATAGCAGTCTAGCTATACGCACATGTATTCACGCCATGTATTCATAAATATAGTAGCAAAAAGCGCCTAAAATCAAGGCAGTCCAGTTGTACACTCATGTATTCAGATGTATTCTTGAATACATCAGCAAAAAATGCCTAAAATCAGGACAGTCCAGCTATACGCGCATGTATTCGCGCCATATATTCATGAATACAGTAACGACAATCACCTTAAAAATAGGTATGTCCGGCTATCTAATTAGCGTAATACACTCCTAATATAACTCAACAAAATCAATTTTAACAGGTCTCATTATCAACCCAATCAATTAGAATGATTTTTCAGTTGTATATAACTTTTGTATTTAGTGTGTTTCAATATTTTTTTTACTGTTGCATTCATTAGATTCAATATTTATATTTACTGTATTCGCTATTTTATATTCAGTGTATTCAAATATATTTATATTAACACTATTTTAGTTATTCCTAATACATATTATTACTGTTGTATTCAATATATTTTATTGGTTGTATTCACTGTATTTCTATTTGTATTCAGTGTATTTTACTGTATTTCATTGTATTTTAAAATTAAATATTTTCACTGTTTATATTCTTTTCTATTTTAATATTTGTATTCAGTGTATTTCAATATTTATATCTTGTATTCATGCATATTGTATGTAAAGTATGCATGAATACATATTCATCTGTATTAAAAAAAAATACAATATGTTAGAGTGAATTTGTATAGAATACAATGTATTTGTATCATCGTATGTGACTAAAGAGCAAAGAAGAGAAGAAAGTTCGTCGGAGATGGTGTTTTCCGGCCAAGACTCCTTGTATCCCTTCATTACCTCTTCCATTACAATTTACAATGCTTCCAGTTCGACCGTTTCTTCCTCTTTTCTATCTTACTTACCGTGCTAAGAATCCCTCTTTCTCTTCAATCTCATCGTCGCCCAAGGTATCTCCGCTTCCTTTTTTTGATTATATGTTTACTTTCATGTTTCTATTTTGAGATTTTTAGGCTTTCTTTCATGATTTGTTTCTCTTTTGTGTATATGATTGGGCCTATTTTGCTCGAAGAGAGAGAGAGAAAGAAGAAAATTTTTGAGAGAGAATCGTGTGTTAATTGAAAGAAAGAGAGAGGAAAAATATAAATAGCGTATTTCATGCCTCAGTGGTAGTACATACCATAAATACTAATTTTGCTAAAAAATATAAAAGGTAGCTATAGAAAATAATATTTTAAAATAATTTTAGTTTTTAATAAATATGGTGTATACCTTTGTTATAGGAGGTAAAATTTTCTTCTTTAAAAGAAAAGCTTTCACTAATAATGCAAATCATATATCTACAGAGAAATAGAAATACATAAAAAGATTTACGTAATTGGATGGATGAGGAATTTTTAATGATTTTCAGTATGCTATATATAAAGCAAAATATTTAAAACAATAAGTAATAATTTTATTATATTATTGATAGTTTTTAAAGTATGAAAATTCGTCGAGACAAAATAATGCTAATAATATTAATTAGAGTTTGCTCGTCAACTTAGGTCATCGTAAAAAAAAGTTATATTGTCAAATCATATATTTATATAAAGTATGATACGTTCATACAGGGTTCGAGAATGAACCGCACGTCTCGAGAGTTTACCAATAAAAAACAGAGAAACGGAAAATTCTCACTTTGTTTTCTGTTTTCATTTTTTCTTCATGGGTTGATGTACTTATTCCATACATGTGAATTGACCAGCTAATAGAAACTTATTTATAACATGTTAATAAGATATATCATATGTTAAACTTTGCGTTGTGGAGTTTCATTTCTAGACTCGTCAACCTTCCTCCAAAAGTATCCAAAAAGTCTAAAAGAGGGCCAAAGGTTCATTAAAATTGTCTAGTTCTTTTCTTTTCTTTTTGTAATAAGAACTCAGAATATGGTGATGTGACTACTGACAGACGCGGACCTAAGGAGGTCCCTCCCCTCCCCCCAAGTAATAATTTTGATTTAAAATATATATTTATATATATATATATATATTTTGATTGACACTTTAAGACTTTTCGTGCGCTACCTGAGTTGTTTGTTTAAATTTTCATTCAACAATAATGTTCTCACTATTTTCAAATTTTGAGTCCGTCTCTGAATCTAATACAACTACATGTCAAAGGTCTTTAATCTAAACATGTCAAGATAGGATAATAATAAATTATACCTTAGTACTCGTGATTTAATAAAGAAAACAAACACAAGACCCTCTAAATTGGAGAAAATTTCAACAACGACTGCGTCTAATTGTTGCGTTTCCCTTATTAGAATAGACAACTAGAAAATATGTTATTTCTTTTGGGCTCCAATAATTTAGCAGTCGAATAAGCTCTTTTGCACGAGCAACAAGGATTCAGTCAACGCAAATTAAACTATGTAAAATAAAAAATATATTATATAGCCGCTATAAAAATAACAATTGAAAAAATATTTAAAATTTATATATCTTTTGTATATATATCAAAAAATATATAAATTTTATACACTTTTTCAATTACTTGATGTAAATAATTTTTAGCGTAAATTAAAAATAATAAAATAAATTACATCAACATTTGATTGACCCAATTCTGGATCATCTTCTGGAATCGTATAACTGTCAAAAGTGAGTGACTGTGTCAAAATACAACACCACAAATAAAGAGGAATACTTAAAAATTGAAAAATAAAGACAAGAAAAGAAAAACGGCGTACGTGCGCAAACCAAATTATAAAAACACCATAAACCCAACAACATAGGCTTTATTGTAAGAGTTGACCGGCCATAAAAATAGAAAACATAATTTTAATGCCCGATCGAGCTCTAAACCTTAAATCTTAAAAACTTCACACTTGTTATAAAATAATGATTGTAAAGGAAATAAACTAAAGACAAGTGTAGAGAAAAATTGATATATTATTGAACTTTCAAACTGATGTACATAATGAACTGAAATCTCCTTTATTTATAGAAGAAGGAAGTTGCTGTGTAAGTTGCTACTGCAAGCTGCTGTGTAAGCTGCTTGTAAGCTGCTACTGCAAGCTACTGTGTAAGCTGCTTGTAAGCTGCTACTGTACCAGATGTAGATAATCTTCTTCCGGAGGTTATGTTTATCCATAACGGAGTACCAAAATGATAAGCTTCTTCAGGAGGCTTATTTCCAATAGACTACTAAATAGATAAACATATTCACGGCAGTGTCCCATATGGATAAACTTCTTCAGGAAGCTTATTTACAACGGAGTACTAAATGAACATCCATTATATAATATATATTTATAACACTCCCCCTTGGATGTTCATTAAAAGATAATGTGCCTCATTAAAACCTTACTAGGAAAAAACCCTGTGGGAAAAAGTTCTAGTGAAGGAAAAAGAGTACACATATTTAGTAATACGCATTGCTAGGTTCCTCATTAAAAACCTTATAAGGAAAACCCAGTGGGAAAAAACCTTAGTAAGGAAAAAAGAGTGCATCGCGTATTTTACTCCCCCTGATGAAGACCTTGTTTCAAATATGTGAGTCTCCGCATTCCAATCTTGTATACCATCTTCTCAAAAGTTGAAGTTGGCAAAGATTTAGTGAATAAATCTGCCGGATTGTCACTTGAACGGATTTGTTGCACATCAATGTCACCATTTTTCTGAAGATCGTGTGTGTAGAATAATTTTGGTGAAATGTGCTTCGTTCTATCACCTTTTATAAATCCTCCTTTCAATTGGGCCATGCATGCAGCATTGTATTCGTATAAAATTGTGGGTCTTTCCTCACATTCCAAACCACATTTTTCTCGAATAAAATAAATTATTGATCTCAACCATACGCATTCCCTACTTGCTTCATGAATAGCTATTATCTCAGCATGATTTAAAGAACTAGCAACAATAGATTGTTTTGTGGAGCGCCATGATATGACAGTACCTCCATAAGTAAATACGTACCCGATTTGAGATCGAGCTTTACGGGGATCAGATAAATAACCCGCATCTGTATAACCAACAAGATCTGCACTATCTTTGTTAGCATAAAACAAACCCATATCAAGAGTTCCCTTTAAATATCGCAATATATTCTTAATCCCGTTCCAATGTCTCCGTGTAGGACAAGAACTATATCTTGCTAGTAAATTAACAGAAAATGCTATGTCAGGCCTTGTAGCATTAGCAAGATACATTAATGCACCAATTGCACTGAGATATGGTACTTCGGGACCAAGGAGTTCCTCATTCTCTTCTGGAGGGCGGAACAAATCCTTATTCACTTCAAGTGATCGAACAACCATTGGTGTACTCAATGGGTGCGCTTTGTCCATGTAAAAGCGTTTTAAGACCCTTTCTGTATAGGCAGATTGATGGATAAAGATCCCGTCTGCTAAATGTTCAATTTGCAGACCAAGACAAAGTTTTGTCTTTCCAAGATCTTTCATCTCAAATTCTTTCTTAAGATATTCAATTGCCTTTTGGAGCTCTTCTGGAGTTCCAACAAGATTTATGTCATCAACATAAATAGCAAGTATAACAAATTCTGATGCCATTTTCTTTATAAAAATACATGGACAAATAACATTATTTTTGTAACCTTCTTTCAGCAAATATTCACTAAGGCGATTATACCACATGCGCCCAGATTGCTTTAAACCGTACAAAGATCTTTGTAATCTGATTGAATACATTTCCCGAGATTTTAAATTTGCTTCGGGCATTTTAAATCCTTCAGGGATTTTCATGTAAATTTCATTATCAAGTGACCCGTACAGATAAGCTGTAACCACATCCATTAGATGTATTTCAAGCCTTTCATGTAAGGCTAAACTGATGAGATATCGAAATGTTATGGCATCCATAACGGGTGAATATGTTTCTTCATAATCGACTCCAGGTCGTTGTGAGAATCCTTGTGCAACAAGGCGAGCCTTGTATCTTTCAACTTCATCTTTGTCATTTCTTTTCCGCACAAAAACCCATTTATGACCAACTGGCTTTATACCAGCAGGTGTTTGGACTACTGGCCCAAAGACCTCTCTTTTAGCAAGGGACTTCAATTCCGATTGAATTGCCTCTTGCCATTTTGGCCAATCAGATCTTTGTCGACATTCTTCGACAGATCGGGGTTCAAGATCCTCACTATCTTGCATAATGTTTAGTGCAACATTATATGCAAAAATATTATCCACCACTATTTCAGATCGATTTAAATTAATCCCATCACCAGTAGAACTTATTAAAAGTTCCTCACTCACCTGAGTCTCGGGTTCATTGATTTCTTCAGGAATCTCAGAACTAATCAGATCTTCGATCTCTTCAGGAGATCCCTTCATAGTATTATTTTGATCATTTGTCGATTTCCTTTTTCTAGGATTTCGATCCTTAGAACCCAGAGGCCTACCACGCTTCAGGCGTGTTTTGGGTTTACTAGCTATCATGCTAGTAGATGGTCCTGCTGGGACATCAATTCGGATAGGGACATTCTCTGCAGGGATATGTGATTTAGTAATCCTTTTCAAATCAGTAAATGCATCTGGCATTTGATTTGCTATATTCTGTAAATGGATGATCTTCTGGACCTCCTGATTACATATAGGGGTACGTGGATCAAAATGAGATAATGATGAAACTTTCCACACAATTTCTCTTTTGATTTCCTTTTTCTCTCCCCCTAATTGTGGGAAATTTGTTTCATTAAATCGACAATCTGCTAATCGAGCAGTAAATAAATCTCCCGTCAATGGTTCAAGATAGCGAATAATAGAGGGTGATTCAAACCCAATATATATTTCTAACCTTCTCTGTGGGCCCATCTTACTACACTGTGGTGGTGCTACTGACACATATACAGCGCATCCAAAAATTCGTAGATGAGCGATATTTGGTTCATGACCAAAAACTAATTGTGACGAAGAATATTTATTATAATGTGTCGGTCTGAGACGAATAAGTGATGTTGCATGCAAAACAGCATGTCCCCAAACAATAATGGGCAATTTTGTCTTCATAAGTAATGGTCTTGCTATCAATTGTAGGCGTTTAATAAATGACTCTACAAGGCCATTTTGAGTATGAACATAAGCTACAGGATGTTCAACTTTTATCCCAATTGATAGACAATAATAATCAAAAGCTTGAGATGAGAATTCTCCAGCATTATCAAGGTGAATAGTCTTTATAGGATAATCTGGGAATTGTGTCCTTAATCGAATTATTGGGGCTAATAGCTTTGCAAACGCCAGGTTGCGAGATGATAGTAGGCACACATGAGACCATCTTGAAGATGCATCTATTAGGACCATAAAATATCTAAACAACCCACTTGGTGGGTGAATAGGTCCACATATATCCCCATGTATACGCTCTAAAAAGGCAGGGGATTCCATGCTAACCTTCATTGGTGATGGTCTAGTTATCATTTTACCTTGATAACAAGCATCACAAGAAAATTCATCATTTGTAAGAATCTTCAGGTTCTTTAGTGGATGTTCACTTGAATTTTCAATAATTCATCTCATCATTATTGATCCAGGATGGCCCAAACGGACATGCCAAAGCTCAAAAGTATTTGAATCAGTAAACTTCTGGTTTACGATAGAGTGTGCTTCAACTGCACTGATCTTTGAATAGTATAAGCCAGAAGATAAAGTTGGTAACTTTTCTACAATGCATTTCTGGCCAGAAATATTCTTTGTAATACAAAGATATTCCTCGTTCATTTCATCTATTGTCTCAACATGATACCCATTTCGGCGGATATCTATAAAACTCAACAAGTTTCTTCGGGACTTGGAGGAGAATAATGCATTGTTTATAATAAGTTTTGTTCCCTTAGACAGAAATACAATTGCTCTTCCGGAGCCTTCAATCAAACTTGTATTACCAGAAATTGTAGAAACGTTTGCTTTTTCCTTATGCAAATAAGAAAAGTATTTCTGATCTTTGAATATGGCATGAGTTGTTCCACTATCAATTACACAAATATCTTCATGATTGGTCTTTGATCCAAACATAATTTGAGGATTATCCATATTCTTCAAAACGACATAAACAAAATATATAATAATAAACGTTATTATCAAAACGTAACTTCTATTACATTTCCATACTATCTACTACAAACAACAAAAATTAAAATATTTACATTTCTACAGATTCATCAGCGATTACATGACTTGTTTCTCCTTCTGGGAGTGCAAAGTAATCAGCTACATCCAAATGCATGAAGTCTAAATTATCTTCAAAAATAAAATTTGCTTCAGCATTTTTGTCTGTCTTCTTCAGGGAGGCTTGATAAAGCTCAACCAGGTGCTTTGGCGTACGACAGGTACGTGACCAGTGCCCTTTTCCCCCACATCTATAGAATGCATTTTCTGCATTTGTTACTTGCACGGCTTCATGCTTTTGTTCCTTCCTTTTCCACTGCTGGTGGTTAGGAAAGTTCTTTGGTGCATTATTATTACCATGATTAGATTTTCTTCCCCGACCACGGCCATGACCACGACTGGGGCCACGACCTCTTTCATGCTTATTTTGGTGGAAGTTCGTCTCATTCACTTCAGGGAATGGACAAGAACCAGTTGGTCGGCTTTCATGGTTTTTCATTAATAGCCCATTATGTTGCTCGGCTACAAGAAAATGGGAGATAGGTTCAGAATACTTTTTGAATCCTATCTCTCGATATTGCTGCTGCAGGAGCATATTCGAGGCATGAAAAGTGGTGAAAGTTTTCTCCAACATATCATGATCAATAATATTATCACCACATAATTACAATTGGGAAATAATCCTGAACATAGCAGAATTATACTGACTGATAGATTTAAAATCTTGTAGCCTTAAATGAGTCCAGTCATAACGTGCCTGTGGAAGAACGACCATCTTCAGGTGGTCATATCTATCTTTCAAATTATTCCACAGTATGACTAGATCTTTAACAGTAAGATATTCCATTTTCAAGCCTTCATCAAGGTGATGACGTAGGAATATCATGGCTTTGGAACGGTCTTGGTGTGATGCTTGATTTTTGTCTTTGATGGTGTCTGCCAGACCCATCGCATCAAGCTGAATTTCAGCATCAAGTACCCAAGACATGTAGCATTTTCCCAATATATCCAGGGCTACAAATTCAAGTTTAGAAAGACTTGACATTATTTATAAAAGGAAAGTTCGTACCTTTGATACTTTCAAAGTATTTGCTCGAGATGGCAGAGTCTCATGCTGATAACGTGTTATAAAATAACGACTGTAAAGTAAATAAACTAAAGACAAGTGTAGAGAGAAACTGATATATTATTGAACTTTCAAACTGATGTACATAATGAACTGAAATCTCCTCTATTTATAGAAGAAGGAAGTTGTTGTGTAAGCTGCTACCGCAAGCTTCTGTGTAAGCTGCTTGTAAGCTGCTGCTGTACCAGATGTAGATAATCTTCTTCCGGGGATAATGTTTATCCATAACGGAGTACCAAAATGATAAGCTTCTTCAGGAGGCTTATTTCCAATAGAGTACTAAACAGATAAACATATTTACGGCAGTGTCCCATGTGGATAAGCTTCTTCAGGAAGCTTATTTACAACGGAGTACTAAATGAACATCCATTATATAATATATATTTATAACAAAACTCTAACTTTTGTAGCTTTATTAGGTTCACAGTTAACTTCATCGATAATTCTCAAATTTCACTTTATTGTATTAAAGTAAAATTATCTTTATAATGAAAATGTTACTCAACTTTACCTAAAAATAATAGTAAAAGTTAATAATTTTTGTTAGTGCTGACTGGATCTTGAGTGACGAAAATAATACATCTCTATGATAGAAAGCTATGTATACGGTAAAAATCGGGCCCACCCGATTTTATAATTTGTCCAAGACTAAGGAGTTGCATCGAAGGTCGGCCCCTAGTGGATCAGACCAAGGCAAGAGGGTAAGGTACCGAGTTCGGGATTCGAGATACCTATTGAGATCGAGACTAGTAGCGAATCGAGACCGAATAAGACAGACATCGAGCAAGATTAAAGATAGCATAATAACAGAAATGTGAGATATTCGTGACTGGTCGAAGATCATGACGGGAATATCGGAACGGATCAAATCAAGAATGGTTAATTAGCTAATCATGAGATTCCCTTATGTAATTAGAGTTATACCATAAGTAAAATTCCTCTACTATATAAAGGTAGTTCTAATCATTTGTAACACACATTGTTCACACATATCAAAGCAATATAACACTTTCTCTCCCGCTTATACATTCTTGTTCATCAGTTTACTTCTACTTTATTACTTTAGCATCAGTCAGTTCGAGGACATCCTAACTCGAGGGCTTAATTACATTTCAACATTGGTTTGCTTTATCTTATTGTTAATTTCTATCACTAATCTTCATATTTATCAATTGGTATTAGGTGAAATCATGTGTCCTTAAAACCACATTATAAGTTTAACTGTTATCCGATTTTAAGGGTAAACAGTTTGGCGCCCACCATGGAGCTAAGGATAATAGTGATTGCTTAATATTGATTCCAATAACACACATTACTTTACGCTTCTTCTTGTAAGAATCTTTGTTTTCAGGATAAACATGTCAAACTCACAAGAAGCACCCACACATGGTGTCAACAACCTCGGATTTCATGGGAAAAATTATTATATAGTCGCCCCGGGATCGAGGTGCCTCGGGCTGACCTTGAGGGAGTACATATTGCAAATTACGTCGATGTCAGTTCACATATCGCCCTAAATTCAAATTTGGCGTTGATCCCGAAGGTAGCATACGCAGAGAAGGTCGATCGGGTGATCGAGGTACGCAGGGCGGAGAAGATGGTGGAGTCAGCCTCTAGTTGATATTTGAAATGCTACAGGCTCAACAAGCCTCTATAGCACAACTACAAAATCAGCACCAAGAACCAAGTGGGATCGAAGCTGAACCCTCACCAGAAGTCGTTCACTTGGCCGAGCATGTACCGGAGAGATCGAACGCCAATGAATCAGGGACTGATCCTTCCATTATGAAATGCTCGAGGAGCTCACTAAACAGATTGAATCAAGAGAAAAGAAAATCGAGGCGAATGACAAGAAGGTAGAAACGTACAACTCCCGGGTTGACCAAATACTGGGGGCACCACCGATTCTAAAAGGTTTGGATTCGAAGAAGTTTGTGCAGAAGCCTTTCCCTCCAAGTGCGGCTCCGAAGCCCATCCGAAGAACGCATTGCCAGAAATTCACAAGTATAATGGGACCACCGACCCTAATGAGCATGTCACTTCTTATACATGTGCGATAAAGGGGAATGACTTAGAAGATGATGAGATTGAATCTGTTCTACTGAAGAAATTTGGGGAAACTTAATCGAAAAGGGCGATGATATGGTACCACACAATTTGACACCCAACTCCATCGATTCCTTCGCCATACCTGCAGATTCATTCGTGAAGGAACACGCTGGACCAATAAAGGTTGCGACTAGGAAGTCAGACCTCTTCAAAGTAAAATAAAAGGACACGAAATGTTAAGGAAATTTTGTATCTCTGTTCCAGATGGAACGCATGAACTTAACCCCGGTCACTGATGATTGGGTTTCTCAAGCTTTTACTCAAGGTTTGAAAGAACGAAGTTCGATAACATCACGAAGCTAAAGCAGAATTTAATTGAATATCCAACGGTGACCTGTGCCGATGTGCATAATCAGGGCCAGCCAAAAATCAGGGTCGAGGATGACCAATTAGGGATCCCTATCGGTTATGTTTACCAAAACAGGCCCGTCGACAGAGTTCAAAGGGACATCGACAGGGATCCCTAATCGAACAGAGATCGGTATCAACCGTACAACGTAGATCGTAGAAACAGCGGCACATGATGTAATCCCGTTCGAAATGATCGAAGAAATGATCGAGGATAGAGTTCCTGAGGGCTCATAAGCAGAAGTGGTTTCGATAAGCACGTCGAGACCACAGAAGCACCACGATTATTAGAATACAACTTCATCATCGACGCATTAGGCATTGTATCAGCCATTGGAAGAATCAAGGATACTAGATGGCCCAGAACCCTACAGACTGATCCAACTCAAAGGAACCTAACCAAATATGCAAATACCATGTTACCCATGGTCATGGAATCAAAGACTACAGAAAGCTAAGGGAGGAGGTGGCCCGTCTATTCAATTAGGGTCACCTTCGAGAATTCTTGAGTGACCGAGCTAAAAATCACATTCAGAGACAGGGATGCAAACAGGAAAAACAAATAGGAAGAACCACAACATGTGATTCATATGATCGTTGGTGGGGTCGACATACCATAAGGGCCCGTGTTCAAACGCACCAAGGTGTCGACAAACAGGGAGAAACGAACTCGAGACTATATACCGGAAGGCACCTTGTCGTTCAATGATGAGGAAGTAGAGGGGATGTCACAACCCCACAATGATGCATTGGTAATCTCTATTCTTATGAATAAAATTCAGGTTAAACGTGTTTTAATTGATCCAAGGAGCTAGGCCAATATTATTCGATCAAGGGTTGTGGAGCAGCTCGGCCTACATGATCAGATCGTGCCTGCATCTCGGGTTCTCAATGGTTTCAACATGGAAAGTGAAACAACCAAAGGTGAAATCATCTTACCAGTTGTTACACCCTATAAGTTTAAAAACCTTGATACTATTATATATATATATATATTTGATATGGTTTATTGAGTGGAACATTTTTGTAAAAGAAAAAAAAAGGTTTGAAAAATATAATTTTATATAGTTATTAATGTTATTATTTTCGGATATGTTTTATATTATACACATAATATAAGAAAAGTTTATGAGATTTTCTTTATTGTACAGAATGAATTATTTTTTTCACAAGAAAAGAAGGTTATCTTCTTTATTTACCATTTTAAGAATTAAGTATACGAAAATGTATACTCTTTATATGAGATTAAGAAAATTATAAGTTGAGATAATATATGTATTTTTACATGAATATTTTTATAAAATAATAATGTATTAATTTAATTTACATGGTACCACATGACCATGATAGTGAGATGTATAAAGTGTGTTAAAAATAAGTGGTATTTTAAGTAATTAGAGATAATTTTTAATTATATAAATAATTGAGTAATTAATATTTTTTAGTGGGATATTAACTAATTAATTAATGATTAGATAAAGTTAATTAGTCTTTCACGTGGCAGTCATATAAGATAGACTCTTAAAATTACAAAAGAGGTGGCAAATGTGGATGAAGTTGCGGAGAAACTTTGTAACAAATAAAAAAGGCAATGGTTGTCTTCCTATTGGTCACGACAAAGAGGAGACACGGGACTCAATTGTCAATCCCTTTCTTTGAATATTTTTTTAACGTAAGGAAAGCCTCCCTAGAAACGAACCAGACAAAATTTTATATAAATTAAGTACTTAATTGTGTCAAATATCTTTTATCTTAGTAAGCATTATACATGTCATAAATGTTGGACTTCCACCGTCCATACATGGTCAGGTGGAAGCCAAACATTTAATGACTTTGTGCTAGCATTTCTTGAAGGCTATTATATAACCTTTTCTTTATGTATTTGATTCTTTATTTTTTTCTAGAATGTGTATACATCTGGTGTACATTTCATTCCCCTCAATTGAATATCTTTCTGATGAAAAAACGCTCTGAATTTTATTGACGTACTTCTCATGCATCGCACTCATTTATATGTGTGTTGACTCATGACCAGATGACGTTATATACGCGTATATATGTATAATATATTTATATGGGATATGAAAAAAGGTTACGGCGTAATATACGCACCACCACCTGATCAACTGGTATACATTGATGATTTTGCGAGATGATACAATGGAATGCCCTCAGAAGCTTGATGATATTATGAAACATATACCTATGCACGACATGACATCCATACGCATATACATGATACTATAAATATTACATGATTTACAGAGTTATCCAAACTTACAGTTGATTCCTTATTTTATTGACAATCATAAAAAAATAAATGCACTTTTCATTTTCTTTTTCTTTGTGGGTATTACTAGATTCCACCTATAATAATAATTAGTGTATAATCTACACCAAGTCAGTCTCAATATTAAGTAGCACGCTAGAGATTCCAAATATATTGTTGAAAACTTGACTAATAATTCAGAATGCTACATATCATATTGCTCGATAGATTTTTCCACGATTTATCAATTTCCAAAAGCATAGGTAAGTATAAAGAAGTTTTGAATGAGCTTCCTATAAATATATTAAACTGACAAAAACAGATTAAACTTGAGTGAATGCGACTGTTAATCTAAATTAATATGAAAGTGATAGGAATTAATTTCGAGGATTCTACCAATTTTCTGTCTAATTAATGGCACTAATTAGTTGGAGGTTCAGGAGTCTCTTTGTCTATTGCACCCATAGATTCGTGGATTTTTTTAGAATGAAAAGCTTTCCTTATTAAGTAAAATTACTTATGCAAATTTTAACATTTAAAATTTTATTTTTAATGGATTTCTTCCTGTAGTTGGATATTGGAAGAATTATATTACGGACGAAATATATAATATATGAGCTAGAAAATCTATTTTCTTAATATTCATAAAAGAAAAGAAAATAAGATGGAATGATAATTAACTGAAATTATTTAGATTCAGCTAAAATTCATGTTTCTTCCATGTCCTTTATATACTGATTTACATGTCTTACATATTCGATATATTATTCGTACTGACAAATTTTTGTTGGGGACGTTGCATGCATGCCTGCAGATATATATAATCAGTTTAACGAGCCTCCATAGTAGATGAGATTGACATTCAGTGAAAGATCAGTAAGACTCCATCTCATTCGGGATGCAGCCGACTCTGTGAGTCGTCGTGTCAGAGTTTTGCTACAGACTTATGGGTAGGCCGGTACCCTGTCCCATTTGATGTCAAAAATCTTAGAGGCTTTGTAGACAGAGGTTCATTTTGTATAGTATGTCAGAGGCCTTGACGGCCCACATGTATTCATGTTTTAAAAATGATGGTTCAGTGATACAATGTTGTCCACTTATAGTTGTACATTATGAGCTGTGGCCATGTGGGCCCATGATAGTTACAAAAGGAACGAGTCCAGCTAACTCGAACTATGTATGTTCTAGTTTTTGTCGAACAATCATGAGTTACAAAGTGGTTCGCTCGGGCCAGCACGACACCGGGTGTTGGCCACGCCTCCCCAGGTTTGGGGCGTGACACCAGTAAATGTAGCCGGGACTATTCAAGAAACCAAGTTCCATGTGATCGGGGCGACTTGAGATACAACGCCCTTCTCAGAAGACCCTGGATTCACAACATGAGGGCGGTCTCCTCAACCCTTCACCAAATTCTGAAATTCTCGACACCGGATGGAGTAAAAATGGTGTATGGGGAACAACATGTTTCCAAAGAGATGTTCGCAATCGATGAAGTTATACCGGTATCGGCGCTTTCATAAAAAAAAGATCGGAGTTAAAAGAAAAGAAGGAGGCCAAATAGAAACCACATGTACCAGCCTCAACCCAATCGGAGGAACGAGGAGAGGATGAGGATGACGAACATTGGATTCCCCGATCCTTCATAATTATTGATGACTCCGAAGCCACAAAATCAACAGTCGAAAATCTGGAGCAAGTCATATTGATCGAGTATCTAACCAAGCGAAAGGTATATCTGGGCATGGATTAATCCCCGAGCTCAGGGAGAAACTCATTAAATTCCTTATTGATAATATAGATTGTTTTCCTTGGTCCTATCTTGATATGACAGGGATCCCACCGGAGATCACTACCCATCAATTAAGCTTGGATCCAAAGTTTCGTCCGGTAAAGCAAAAGAGAAGGCCCCAGTCCGAGGTTAAACATGCATTCATCAAGGACGAGGTAACCAAACTTCTCAAAATAGGGTCCATTCGGGAGGTAATATACCCCGAATGGCTAGCAAACGTAGCCGTAGTCCCTAAAAAGGGAATAAACTTAGAATGTGCGTAGACTATAAGGATTTAAGCAAAGCATGCCCTAAAGATTCTTTTCCTTTGCCGAATATCGGTCGCATGATCGGTGCAACGGCCGGCCACGAGATCCTTAGCTTTCTCGATGCCTATTTCGGGTACAATCAAATACAGATAAACCCAGAGGATCAGGAAAAGACTTCGTTCATCACTAAGTACGACACCTATTGTTATAACGTAATATCGTTCGAACAAAAAAATACTGGTGCTACCTACCAATGCCTAGTAAATCGAATGTTCGAGGAATAAATAGGTAAATCAATGAAAGTTTATATTGATGACATGCTAGTTAAGTCTCTGCGCAGAGGACCATTTGAAACATCTGCAGGAGACCTTCAACATACTAAAAATGTATAACATGAAACTCAACTCGGAGAAGTGTGCATTCGGGTTCGGCTCGAGAAAATTCCTCGGATTCATGGTATCAAATCGGGGCATCGAGATCAACCTTGATAAAATAAAGTCCATCAAAGATATCACGGCCGTGGATAATGTTAAGGCCGTACAAAGGTTAACAGGGCGCATAGCCGCCCTAGGCTGATTCATTTCGAGGTCCTCAGATAGAAGTCACCGGTTCTTCTCACTGCTCAAAAAGAAGAAGAATTTTGCATGGACCCCTGAATGCCAACAAGCATTTGAGGAACTAAAATGGTACCCCTCGACCCCGCCATTGCTTCATACTCCGAAAGCGGACGAGAAACTCTACTTATACTTAGTGGTCTCAGAAATCGTGGTAAGTGAGATCCTAGTTCTAGAAGAGCAAGGTACACAATTTCCTATTTACTATGTTAGTCGAACCCTAGGTGAGGCCGAGACCCGGTGCCCACACTTAGAAAAATTAACGTTTGCTCCAATAAGCACTTCTAGAAAATTAAAACAATATTTTCAATGTCACCCAATTTGTGTGGTGACTACTATCCCCTTCGCAATATTTTGTATAAGCCCGAACTTCGAGCCGATTGGCCAAATGGCCGTCGAAATCAGCGGGTACGATATCGAGTATCAACCCCGAGCGGACATCAAGTCTCAAATCTTGGTAGACTTTGTGGCCGACTTTACGCCAGGCCTCGTACCCGAGGTCAACAAAGAATTATTATTAAAATCGGGTACATCATCGGGGGTGTGGACCCTCTTCACAGACGGCGCTTCGAACGTGAAGGGGTCCGGGCTAAGCATAGTTTTGAAGCCACCACAGGTAATATAATTAGACAGTCTATAAAAACTTCCAAGTTAACTAACACTGAGGCCATGATTGCAGGTCTCGAGCTAGCTAAGAGTTTGGGAGCAGAGGTCATCGAGGAAAAATATGAATCCCCACTTGTGGTAAACCAAGTCAACAAAACTTTCGAGGTTCGAGAAGCCCGAATGCAGAGGTACTTGGACAAACTACAAGTGACTCTACATCGTTTTAAAGAATAGACCCTATAGCATGTACCTCGAGAATAAAATAGCGAGGTCGATGCCCTTGCAAATTTGTCATCAGTCGAAGACGACGATCTTTGCTCGGGGACTGTTGTACAACTTTTGAGGTCAGTAACCGAAGAAGGTCACGCCGAAATAAACTCCACAAGTCTGACCTGGGATTGGAGGAATAAATATATCGAGTACCTAAAGAACAGGAAGCTTCCATCGGATCCCAAGGAATCGAGGACTCTATGTACGAAGGTCGCAACGGTTCACATATTGGCCAAGGATGGAACACTGTATAGAAGGATGTTCGATGGACCGTTGGAAATATGTTTGGGTCCAGGAGATATTGACTACGTCCTACGGGAAATTTACGAAGACACTTGCAGAAATCGTTCTGGTGCCGAATCATTGGGTCACAAAGTCATCAGAGCAAGATACTATTGGGTCGATATGGAAAAGGATACAAAAGAGTTTGTTCGAAAGTGCGATAAATGTCAAAGGTATGCACCGATGATTCACCAACCCGAGGAGCAACTCCACTCAGTCTTATCCCCATGGGCATTCATGAAATGGGGAATGGACATCGTCGAGCCTCTTCCATCAGTCCCAGGTAAAGCTCAATTCATTTTGTTTATGACTGGCTATTTCTCTAAGTGGATTGAAGCACAGGCCTTCGAGAAAGTCAGAGAAAAATAAGTCATAGACTTCATCTGGGACCATATTATATGTTGATTCGGGATGCTTGCCGAGATTGTATGAGACAATGGATAGTAATTCGTCGGCAACAAAGTGACGAAGTTTCTCGAAGACCACAAGATAAAAAGGATTCTATCAACTCTGTATCATCCTAGTGGGAATGCACAAGCCGAATCAACAAACAAGACCATCATTCAAAATCTAAAGAAAATATTGACCGAGGCCAAAGGAAAATAGAGAGAAATATTTCCCGAGGTCCTTTGGGTGTACCATGCAACGTCGAAATCCAGTACGGGGGCAACACCATTCTCTTTAGTTTATGGTGCCGAAGGTATGATCCCAGTCGAAGTAGGGGAATCTAGCTTTAGGTTTCGGTATGCAATGGAAGAGTCAAACCACGAGGCTATGAATGCAAGCCTCGAATTGCTCGACGAAAGACGGGAAGACTCCTTCGTTTGAATGGCCGCACAAAAATAGAGGATCGAAAGGTATTACAACCGAAGAGCCCATCTTCGACACTTCAAAATCGGGGACTTATTTCTGAGAAAGGTCACCCTCAATACTCGAAACCCAAATGAAGGAAAGCTTGGACCAAACTGGGAGGGCCCGTATCAGTTCCTCGATATTGTCGGAAAGGGATACTACAAACTTGGCACGATGGACGACGAACAATTACCAAACAATTGCAACATATCTATCCTCAAACGATATTACTACTAAGGTACGACCTTCTCCATTTTCATTCATATTTTATACTAACCAATTGCAGGTGTCCAATCGAAGACATCGAGAGATTCTTCAACACAAAGTCCTTAGGTCTGAAAGCACGCGTTGCACTCTTTTTCCCTTAGACCAGTTTTTGTCCCAAATAGGTTTTTCCGGTGAGGTTTTTAACGAGGCAACCATTGTTCGTGCTAACTTAGAGCAATTCAATAGTATCCGAGGCTTCTT
>ML402887.1:0-65309 GCA_005239525.1 Nicotiana knightiana
ACTGGGGACCCTGGCGTTTCAGCCAAAACGCCTGGGTAAGGCCAGGCACCCCCTGGCGTTTCATCCCAAACGCCTGGGTAACGCCAGGCACCCCCTGGCGTTTCAGCCCAAACGCCTGGCTAAGGCCAGGCTGGGTCAGGCTATTTGGCTCTGTTGCCCGGCTATCGCCCGGGTGTCCCCTTTCGCGTATTTTTCGACGTATTTGCATCCGTTTAGCCCCGTTTCCATTTCCAATTCAACTACACATAAAATAAACCCCATTAGGCAGATACGACGTGTATTTTATCATTAGAGCCCATAAAATGCAAGGTATATAATGCTTAAAATCATGAATTCTAGCCACGCATCACCAACACCCATAACATTAAAAATACAGTGGGTTTAATGCTAAAACCTTAACAGATTGTTACTCTATATTATTGTGTCCTATTGTTACTTTAAATTTAATGTTTATTTTTATTGTTACTTAAATTATATTGTATTGTATCATTAAATTTGTTATTACGTAACGACAAAAAGTGTCACTTTATGTAACGACAAATTTGGTGGGGTGGCATCATTAACTTTTTCTCCTCTCATTTTACCTTTTCTTACTATTAAATAATTATATTTTATCTTTTACCTCACTTTTTGTATAATTTTTTTACTCTATATCCTATTTTTTCTCAGTAATGTTGCAAGTTCATTCTTCATATTGTTGGTGCATGACATAATAAAACGACGGCAAACGCTACAACCTATCCACATATTGTATTCATCAAATAATACACTACCGTATAATACATTATGATATATTATGAAACTATATGTATCAACCATTCAAATAATGTTGAACCTATAAAACTTAAATTCTAGATCCGCCTCGCTAAACCAGAGTTTTTTCCTAAAATTATACAATTCACCCTTGTTACTCCATATCAACCCACCCTTGTTCCTCCTCTTGCGGCGTGCAACCCGATCCCACCGTATATTAGCAATTCACCCTTATTCCTCCTTAATATATATATATATATCACCCTTATTTCTCCTGTTGCGGCATGCAACCCGATCCTACCAAGTAATAATATAAANCACCCTTATTTCTCCTGTTGCGACATGCAACCCGATCCTACCAAATAATAATATAATTCAATCAAAAACAATTCAGCAACTCAATTACAAGAAATTCTACAACGAAAAGTATGAGTACACAGAAACAAGGGAACTTTGTAACAATCAAAGGAATAAAAAAACCTTTACAAGGAAACAAGACATGTAAGGCACGTGATAACTACACAGGTATTCCCAACAACATGGACTCATAACAGATAATCACATAACCATAGAATAACTCAACAATTAAGAGGTAACAAGGTAATAATGAAGGCAATGAAAACAACCAAGGAATGTAGAGGTCAAATAACAAATAACAGGCAAATAAGGACTAACAACTTCATATAGAGCATATGAGAGTAGTCTAGCAAAGAGATACCCCATTTTATGACAATTTACTCAAAAGCATGGAAAGAGACTACGCGATCTAACCGGTCAATACCACATATAAACTGTGTACCCACTCGTCACCTAGTGTACACGGCTTTCACATATCAAGCTAGCATAATTGACTCAATTTCTAAACGGTGGCTTCCCCCACACAAAGTTAGACAAGATACTTACCTCAATTCGGCCAACTCAATACTCAATTTAGCTTTTCCCTTACCAATTAACCATCGCTCGGCCCAATCTAGCCAAAGAAGATATAAATACATCAAGAAATACAAGAGAAAACAATTTCATTGAAGAAAGCTATGATCCTTATACAATTTGGAAAAAAGTCAACAAAAGTCAACTCCCCGGGCCCGCACCTCGGAACCCGACAAATTTTAAAAAACCCGAACACCATTCAATTATGAGTGCAACCATACTAGTTTCACTCAAATCCGACTCCGAATCGTTATTCAAAACTAAAAAAATTCACTTTATGAAATTTTAGACAAAACCACACATTTCACTTTGAAATCATCAATCAAAAGCCTAAAACGAAGATGAATTTATGAAATATAACCAAAATCGAGTATAGAACACTTACCCCAATCCATATAGTGAAAATAACCTCCAAAAGTTGTCCAAATCCGAGCTCCTCAACTCAAAATATGACAAGATGAACAAACTTTCGATATTGAGTATTTTTGCCCTGTTGTTCTGCATCGTTTTGCATACCAAACGATCCCGAAACTCGCTTGTGATGCCTCCAATGGATTCCTTGTGAATTTTCAGTCAAGTTAGGATTTTGAATCACTCAATTTGACCTTATAATAAAGGAGATATATTGGTTTAAATATTTGGAAATAGTGCAGATTTTTAAATACGATGTCAGTGGTAATTTCGTAATTAATCTAAAAAATCTGGCAGCCCGATTCTTAGTAAAATAACCATAAAATCCTCATACGATGTCCAAATTTGACGATTCTTTTTTCTATGGCTCCTTAATTACGGTACGGATCTAATTTTTCAATCAAAATAGAAATCGGAACTCATTTTTTTAATGTGGTACAATTTATGCTTGAAGAAACAACGTCGAAACATAAGAAAAACGAGCTCAACACAGCCCAAACCTATCCGAAACTCACCCGAGCCCCTCAGGACCCCCTACGAAGATACAGAAAAGTACCATAACAAAATACGGACCTACTCGAGGCCTTAAATAACGCATAACAACATCGAAACGACGAAACACACCTCAAATCAAACATAATGAACTTTAAAACTTTCGACTTCCAAAAACTTGCGGCGAAACATATCAAATCAACTCGAAATGAAGTCAAAATTTTTACACAAGTCCTAATACATCATACGGAGCGACTTGTTCCCCCAAACTATCGAGCGAAGTGAAAATTCTCAAAACGATCAGTCGGTTCGTTACATTCTCCCACACTTAAACATACGTTCGTCCTTGAACGTGCCAATAGTTTTTCCAAAGCCATGAAACCACTGCATGAGCTCAAAGCTATGTAGGACTGATAATGCACTTTAACTAAAGATCTCACTTCCTCCTTGGTCCATAACCTTAGGACAGAACCCAAATCTCAACATCTAAAATTCATCATAGGACCCGAATCTCGAATCATCTCACTGTATAAACCTGAACAAGACGAATCGAGCCATAATTCCAACCTAGTGTACAATCACACGATGTTCCACACAACTCAAATGCCCGTAGCAATAACTTATGACCACCATAGCTGCCCAAAAAACATTCTGGACATCGGCGATACACTTCACATGGAATAGAACCTTGTTACGGACCTCCACAATTCTTCCCATGATAAAGAAACATGCGTGGACTCATAACCTCCCATGAAGTCAACAAGTCAAGAAGCTCTCTCGTCCGTTAAGGGTCATTGCCCAAAGCTTAGCAGAAACAACCTCATATTTCCAAACACTCCCCACCCCAATAAGATAGTGAGAATCTCAAGTCTAAGAACCTCATCTCATCCAATACAAGTAGCCCAACCAACAACTCATCACGGAACCACATGGATTCTCATGCCACACGGCTTGTACACCAACTCAGCAATAACTCAGTTATATAGTACAAATAGAAGGAAAACAATGTATAAAGATTATCTAACAAGTACAATATGTGTAACAACAAAAGTATAGTTTCATTAGATCGTCCCACAGAGGGAACACAAAACACCAAATAAACACAAGGAAAGGGTATCCCACATAACATCCACTACGGCATGCAGCCCGCTCCTAGATGCTTATCAAACCAAAGTGTTCGGGTTCACTGATCACATGAATACTGATATCAAATAAAGTAGAGTGCACAAGTATAACTGTGGGAAAAATGAATAGGATTAACAAAACATGGAATAAAGAAAGAAAAACTAAGGTGCAATGAACCAATCAACATCACGAGGGCCATTTCATCCACATCGCCATAAGGCCTGAAAAAAATTACAACATGCGTGGAGAATAATCATACAACCTCACAACCCATCACGGCATAAGAGAGTAGCACATAACATAGGTCAAAGGAACAAATAATATCCATTCGGCCTGGTAACATAACCGTAATAAAAATAAAACGAGAGCACGCAAACTTGACCTGGTATAAAATACATATTCTCGTTGAGCTTTCAAATAGCCCCCAACCCAAATCCTGATCATTCCCAAATAGGTAAATATCCTCCCAAAAGTCTATAGCAACCTATTGATAGTGTATGATGTCAGTTATCCCATTCTTAACATGCCTTCACAATCCGCAAATAAGAAATAGCCCGCATATAGGCACATCTAGCCCCACAACCTCAGGAATACCGAAATTTCCATACCCAAACTCAACTACGCTAATCGAATGGCTGATACATCACTCACATCCCATCATCTTACTGAAGCACCCATATAGAGTTTTCGGCCACGTAACAAAACTAGAACCTCAAAAGCCTCAATACCCGGTAATCACCATGCCACTAGCCATGCACTCGCAAACCAAAACTCAAGGGTCTTTCCTAAAATGCACGTTCTTCACATATGATATCCAATAATATAAACCTGCTAGTAACTTATGATATCCATCCAGGAGAAAACCATAATGTACAACATATCCCTTATACCCATAGCAGCCACCCGACTTAAGTCGTAGATGAAACCATCAAGAACTATCTGAGATCCGTATGCATGCAACTAAACTATTATGACAACACCTTCCTAACTCAATCAAGCCACACAAACCGTCCAACCCTAGAATACTGCCACAAATTCCGGTAGGGAATTCCCATTCAAAAAGGACCAATTACTTCCATTGCTATGCTGACCCAACACCATAGAACTGACCCATTTCTTCGGTTACTCCTACTCTTTCCTCTGAGGTAACACTTCTCCTTGTCGATACACAACTACCGCAACCAAAACTCATTGCAGAAAATCCTAGTACAAGCCACGTAGCCCAGCAACAAATAAACCACCGTATTTCCCCTGAAGCACCCCATGATCCCTCGACCGAGATGCCCATGCTGGATAGACCTTCTATGAATATGAATTTATTTCTACGACCCCCTTTTGATACTCAAATGAAAATACATTAATGACGCATAAACACCGTGATGCCTCGAGGAATGGTATTGGAACGGTGTTGATGTAGGACGGCATGGTGATTTCCTACAAGTCTATGTTGTTTAAGGTGCATGAGAAGAATTATCTTCAGTTAGCACCCATTATTTATGCCTTGAAGATCTGGCATCATTATTTACACGGTGTTCCTTGTGAGATCTACACTGATTACCAGAGTTTGCAGCACCTGTTCAAGAAAATGGACCTTAATTTGCATCAGCGGAGGTGGTTGGAGCTACTTAAGGACTATGATATCACTATATTGTAACATTCAGGGAAGGCCAATGTAGGGGCCGACACCTTGAGTCGTCGGGCGGAGAGTTTGTGGAGTTTGGCATATCTTCCAGCAGTAGAGAGACCCCTAGCATTGAATGCTCATGGCTTAGCTAGCCAGTTCGTGAGATGAATATTTCGGAGCCAGGCCGAGTATTGGCTTGTGTGGTCGCTCGATCTTCTCTTTATGACCGTATCAGGGAGCACCAGTATTATGATCCCCATTTTCTAGACTTTCAGGACACTGTTCGGTGAGGTGATGCTAGAGATGTGACTATTGGTGATGATGGTGTGATAAGGATGCCGGGCCGAATATGTATTCCCAACATGGATGGATTTAGGGAGTTGATTCTCGAGGATGCCCATAGCTCGCGGTATTCCATCCATTCGGGTGCTGCGAAGATGTACCAGGATTTGATACAAAATTATTAATGGAGGAGGATGAAGAAGGATATAGTTGGATTTGTGGCCAAGGGTCTCGGCTGTCAACAGGTCAAGTATGAGTATCAAAGACCGGGTGGCTTGCTTCAGGGGTTAGAGATCCCAGAGTGGAAGTGGGAGCGGATCACCATGGACTTTGTAGTTGGACTTCCACGGACTTTGAGGAAGTTCGATGCCATTTGGATGATCGTTGATTAGCTGACCAAGTCAGCTCATTTCATCCTAGTGATGACTTCTTACTCTTCAGAGAGATTGGCTGAGATTTATATCAGAGAGATTTTCCGCCTTCATCGTGTCCCAGTTTCCATCATTTCAGACAAAGGTACACAGATCACATCACTATCCCAGAGAGTTATACAGTAGGAGTTGGGCACTAGGGTGGATCTGAGCACAAACTTTCACCCTTAGATGGACAGGCAGCTCGAGCGTAAAATTCAGATTATAGAAGATATGATATGTGCTTGTGTGATGGAGTTTGGAAGGTCATGGGACCAATTCTTTTCACTTGCAGAATTTTCCAACAACAAAGTTTCCAGTCCAGCATTCAGATTGCACCGTATGAGGCCCTGTATGGTAGTAGTGTCGATCCCCAGTGGTTGGTTTGAGTCGGGCGAGGCTCGACTGTTGGGTACAGACTTGGTCCAAGATGCACTGGATAAGGTGAAGTTGATTCATGATAGACTTCGCACTTCCCAGTCAAGACAGAACAGTTATGCGGAGCAGAAGGTTCGCGAGTTAGCATCATGGTTGGAGAGTGGGTATTGCTTCGGGTATCGTCTATGAAGGGCGTCATGATATTTAGGAAGATGGGCAAGCTGAGCCCGGGGTACATTGGTCCTTTTGAGATGCTCCGAAAGTATAACGAGGATCCAACTCATGTATTGGATTTCAGCTCAGTCCAGTTGGACAAGGATCTATCTTATGTTGAGGAGCCAGTGGATATTTTGGACAAGCAGGTCAGAAAGCTAAGGTCAAAAAATACTGCTTCAGTAAAGGTTTAGTGGAGGGGTTAGCTGGTCGAGGAAGCGACTTTAGAGACCGAGCGGGATATGCGCGGTCGTCACCCTCATCTTTTCACAGCTTCAGGTATGTCTTTATACTCGTTCGAGAATGAATTATATTTTAAGAGGGGGAGGATGTAACGACCCGACCGATTGTTTTGATAGTTAGAGCCTCGAACCTCTATTAACTTTTTTACCCATATATATTTATGCTATTGTGACTTGTCGGGACGATTTGTTTTGAGTTTCGGAGTAATTTGGGACACTTAGTCCCTAAATGAGAGCTTAAGTCTTAGAATTTGGATCCTAGTCAGAACTATGTGAAGACGGTTCCAGAGTGGAATTCTGTAGATTTTGTTAGCCCCGTTGGGTGATTTTGGGCTTGGAGGCGTGTATGGAATGTGTTTTGAGGGTCCGTAGCTCATATAGGCTTGAAATGGCGAAAGTCGAAATATTGGAGTTTTGGATTGGTAGTGGAATTTTTGATATCGGGGTCAAAATCCGATTCTGAAAGTTGGAGTAGGTCTGTGGTGTTGAATATGACCCGTGTGCAAAATTTGGGGTCAATCAGATGTAGTTTGGTTAGTTTCGGCGTCGGTTGTAGAATTTTGAAGTTTCAAGTTCTTAAAGTTTTGATTGGGCGGTGATTCATGATTTTAGCGTTGTTTGATTTCATTTTAGGGCTCGACTAGGTTCGTATGGTGTTTTAGTATTGATTGGTATGTTTGGTTGAGGTCCCGGGGGCCTCGGCTGTGTTTCAGATGCTCAACGAGTCATTTTTGGACTTAGGGAGTTGGTAGTTTTTGCTGGTGTTATGCAGCTGGTTTCCTTCATCGCGATCACGTAGAGCATTTGGGAGACCAGTTGAGTTAACTCTTCACGTTCGCCAAGACTAGGACGTGATCGCCTAGGATCTTCAGGTTATACATCGTGAACGCGTGGACTAGTCCACGTTTGAGAAGAAGAAATGAGGCAGCAGTGTAGTTGGGTGTTGCTCTTCACGGTCGCGTAAGGTCAATCGCGATCGCGTAGGTCTGAGGAGCTATTAGATCGCATTCGTGTGGGGAGTTACGCGTTCACAAAGAGTAAAATTACGAGGCAACGAAGTTGTTCTTCGCGATCGCGAGGGTGTTCCACGATTGCGATTAAGGAAATAATTGGGCAGGTTTAAAGTTTAAAAACGAGGGTTTGAGTTCGTATCACAAAATTCGATTGAGAGCTCGGTAGAAGGAGAAATTTGGAGAGATTTTCGGAGGAAGTTTTCGGGTGACGATTCCTAACTCCTTTATGATTAATTCCCACTAATCCATGCTTAATTTTATCATTTAATTTCGTATTTGGGGTGAAAACTGGCGAAAATTTGAGAAAAGTTCTTAGGCCGAATTTTTGGATTTTTATCGAGTTTTTGGTATCGGATTTGAGTAAATATTGTATGGTTAGACTCATGAGTGTTTGTAATTTGTGATTTTTACACGATTCCGAGACGTGGGACCGGGGAGGCTTTCTGGGTATTTTTCCAATTTCTTGTCGTGGCTTCGAATTCATTAGCTAACATAGTAACCTGTTGTTATATTTACGTTATGTAATTGATTTGATTAGATTTTGTCCATACGGAGTGTGATACTCGTGGCAAGAGCATAATTTCAGATTAATTTGAGTGTTGTTCAAGGTAAGTGGCTTGCCTAACCTTGTGGGGGGGAACTTCACCTTAGGATGTTGGTATTGTTTGATATATGAGTGACGTGTACGTGAGGTGACGAGTACGTACACAGACTATTTGTTGTAAAACTCTATTTTCACTAAATCATAACATGTTTTTGCCTTGTCTGAACTACACTAGCATATATAATTACCTTGTCTAGATTAAAAAATCATTCCTACGTGTTTTGACTGTCTATTTGAATTTGTGCAGCATGTTTAGTGAAATTCTTGTTTTTCCTTGGTTTGAACTTAGCCTAAACAGTAGTTTTCACTGTCATAACTGTTGTGTTGTTGGTTGATTTGCATATTTATTTTGAGACTACGAAACGCATTCCGGGAGATCCCTCAGCACTACATATTTACTTTGGGACTACGGACGTATTCCGGGAGACCCCCCAGCACAACATATTTACTTTGGCACTACGGACGTACTCCGGGAGATCCCCATGTACTGCATATTTACTTTGGGACTAAAGACGTATTCCGGGAGATCCTATGTACTGCATATTTACTTTGGGACTACGGGATGGTATCCCGGGAGATCCCCCTATTTTTATTCCTTCTCTTAACTGAGGGCTTTTCTTGACTTCTTTTACAGTAGATTTTCGTAATTAATTTATTGTAATATATACCTATTACTTCTTTAATTCATTATATTTATACTAGTGGGGTCCTGACTCGACCTCGTCACTACTCGATCGAGGTTATGCTTGGCCCTTACTGGGTATCATTGTTGTGTACTCATGCCCTTCCTGCACATGTTTTCGTGTACAGATCCAGGTACTTCTCGTCTGCCTCTGTATTAGTCAGCAGCAGTAGCCACCGGAGACTTCAAGGTATATCTGCTCGCGTCCGCAGAACTACGGAGTCCCCGTCTATCTTTATTTGTTTCCTCCTATACTTCTTAGACTCTTGTATAACAGGCTGTAGATAGATTTCGTAGAGCTTGTGGCTTATGATTCCGGATATTGGGAAGTGATGTGTATAATCGGTAAATTGGCTTTACATGTATATGCCAAGCAATATTTTACCTTCATATAGTAATTTTGAAGCTTAGTTGGTTTTTTTATTATTCTTTATTTTGGGTTATTTCAATGTTAATAGGCTTACATAGTCATAGCGGCTAGGTGCCGACACGACGCCTTTCGGAGGGGTAAAAATAGATCGTAACATCTTATTTTGTCCTGAAATCTATATATTTATATAATTCAGGGAAAAGAAAAGATGACTGGACACCTCTCTTTGACTATATTTACCATTTAGCTTTTTTCTCAACTTTTTGGGTTTCCTCCTATTTCTTTCACTAATGTATTGTATTAAAGAACCCATAAACACACCTTAAAGACTCTCCACGTATTTTATTTATTGGATTCCGTTAAGCATTATAATTTCATGTCAGTTATAATAAACCTTTACATCTCCCCAAAAATATAAATATCCATGATTGAGGTTGTCTCCATTCATGTAATAACAATTCTTTCGTTCTAATGTCATGTGATTCCAAAAGAGATTAGGACTTCTCATATATAGTGCATTCTTCAATTTTTTTCTTTTTCTTTCTGGTGAATTGGTGCTGTCACACCTCCTTTTTCACTACCTCGGTAAATAAAGAGTAATAAGAGAGTTTTTCCAATTAAAGCGACATTATTCAGATTTGGGTTTTATTTTTAGTTTTCAAAGTCGCCACCCGGATTTTTGACGAAGTTCCGGGACACCGTTTTATTTTTAAAAAAATCTCAAATCGAGAAAATTCTGACTTTGTTTTAAGTTGTATGCGATCAGAAATTCGAGTAAGGAATTTTGTTAACCCGGGAGAAGGTGTTAGGCATTCCCGAGTTCCGTGGCTCTAGCAGTCGCTTAACTATTAATATTTGGCCTATTATCTAATTATTTACATATCTTAAACTTATTGTGCATTTAGCCTTTTTACTTTTTAATTGCTTTTAGTATTTATGGATTTATCTTGAAACAAGTCACGATGGCATGCACTTGTTTGATTTTTTTTGGACACATTATAACTACGCCACATGAAATGCACCCGGAATTACAACATGTAATTTTTATTATAATTTGAAGTTGAAGACGGGGACATGATTTGTCGCATCCGAGTGTAGATTACGTAGTCAAGACTATGGTCATGACGGTTTTATAATGCCTATTTGAGGCGATGTTTGATTATTCCATATGTTTTCTACTTGAAGGAGCATTTTGGTTTTAAGATCAATTGGGATGTTTATGGATTTAATCTTAAACAAATCACGATGGCGTGCATTTGTTGTTTTTGAGACGACAAACACGTCACATGAAATGCACCCGTGATTGCTATGTGCATTTTTATGAATTGTTTGGAGTTGAGGGTCGGGGGCATGAGTTGCCACTCCGGAGTGTAGTTTAAGGTAATTTTGAGTTAATGATCGATTTTTGTCAAATTTCAAAGTAAAGGTATTCATTCTACCTAAGGATTGCCTAAAATGATGTTCAATAGCCTAAAGATAACATGCTTTGGGCTATGGCCATATTTTAGCCCCAAATTGTTTCAACTCTTTTGGCCAATCATAATTGTGTCTAGTTAACCGGAAATTATATGTATTGTTTGAACTAACATTACTAGGGATAAGCATAACATGAACATTTGTACTTAACAACGATAATTAGAATCTGCATTTTTAGTGTTATTTTCAGTTGTCATCATTTGGGAAAAATTACACTCATATGCATCCAAAGATTTGCCAAATTGAGCACAAGTAAATCACAAGACTTTCAAGGATGCAGGATGTAAAAAATGAACACTCGGCGTTTGAATTTGTAGTCTAGAACGAATCTATAGTTTATTTTACCAGTTTGAACATGACCATGCATCACCAGAATTGCAATTCATTTGTAAAGAATATGTTACATACGTTGATTTCAGAAAGTTTACTAGGTGGGAAATGAAGTAGGCGTAATTAACTTTACCTTATATTGATGATAACTAAAATTGGAATAACCATTTTTCAAAGCAGCAAATGTTTATAAAATCATATATATGCTAGCTTAAATATTCACTCCATTTCTACTGTTGTCATGCTATATTGGAGACAGGAAGGTGGATTGTAAATTTAGTAAAAAAAAGCCCCTTTCTAAAAAAGAAAAAAAGAAAAAAAAAGAAAAACAAAACCCAATATGAATACTAAACAGATTTCAAATGTATACAGTCCAGTCTTTAATTACACGATTCTGAAAATCAATATAGACTACTGCCATCTAAATACACTTTACAGAAAAATGGAAAGCTAAAAAAAGAAATTTTTACATATACTTGTGCCTTCCTTTGTAATCTGTAAACACCCCAGTTGATTGAGTGTTGTGCAACTACCAAAACTAAAAGAACCATTGAGAGGTCAGTTTTGATTCTGATAATGCTTGTGTTCAAACCATTTTACCTGGTAGAATTATTTATCCACTTTCTCAGGGTGAATGTGACCATGAAAGGATCAACTCACCTCCGGACTTGTCATTTTCACACTTGGGATCTTCAGTTTATATTAGTTACTTAACTTGATTATTTAGGCATTTTAAGAGGATAAATCTGATCATAATGAAGGATTCCAGATTCTTTCCTCTAGTGAGCCTTTGATTATCCACTTTACATCCTTTGAAAGGACAATTTCAGCAAGATAAATAACTGCTTATGCACTGTTATGGGACGAATTTGACTATCAAAGAGTAAATTTATCTACCTTAGTGCTAACATTTACAAAATTCTAAACTATATGGTATTTTAATTATATAGGCATTTTAGGTGATGAATTTGACCACTCAGCGGTTCAAATTCCTCACCCTGGTGCCCTTCTTAACTACATACTTTATACCTTTTTTTTAGGGGTAAACTTCAACCAACTAGTGTTTATGCACTACTATAGGGTGAATTTGACTATCAACAAGTCAAACTCATCTACTCTAGTGCTAACACTAACCTATCTAGAGACTTGCTTGTTGAATCTCTTTATTGACCAAAAAGATTCAATTGAAAGCATACTTTGTGGATTCTTAGGGAAAGAATCTGATCATAGAAAAGGCCAGATTCAATCATCCTAGTGCAGCTTGTTCTATTATTTGGAACTATGAATATTTACTACACAGTCATTAAACAACATATACCAACCAAAAAATACTGATATCAATACAGTTTTCACTCTAACAGGTTCATTATCATGCTAAAAACATCTATAAAACCACATTTACGTAAAGTAGAAGAAACAACATTATTTATCAAGAATAGCTAGCTTAAGCAATGAGTAAAAGAAGAGAATTCCAATCCAGCATTTCATTGAGAACAAGAAGAGTTAATACATACCTTTTTTAAGAGTAAAACAGCAGAAAATTTGACCAAATAAAGGTCAGATGCTAAAAACTGGAGATCAATACAGCAACTAAAAAGCAACAAGACCAGCAGTAGAGAAACCCAGAAAGTGAGAGCTTGAAAAACCTGAAACTGAAGCGAGACCAGCAACAAAAACATATTTCAACTAGATAAACTTTTAAAAACCCAGAAAAACCAATCAGCTACCACCCAAGTCCAAGAGTACCAAGACTGAGGAAAACCATATTTTTTTCCAAATATTTCTATACCTAAATCGAGTGTTCTTTCAGTATAGGATTTCTACTGTGTGTGTGTGTATATGAAATTTCTGTATCCAGATTTTTCAGCAGCCAAAAAGGTTCAAAAAGCCAGTCCAGAATATGTAAAAAGAAAGTCTATTTATAGAGGGCTCAAGGATGGGACATGCTTTGGCATATTCCTCATTCTAGAGCTGAAAAAATTAGTACAAAATAGTACATAGGGCAGCTGTCAACCTTATCTTTGGGACAATTGCCCTTATTTTAGAACCTTCTCTTTAGAAAATACCCTTTTAACCTTAAAAATCTGATTTCCTAAACTGAGTTACCTAATGTACCCTTTGGAGTCCCTGAATTTACCATTGGGTAATCAAAGTTAAACTCACTTGTGTTATTATTTAAACTTTGGTTAGTTAACCCTAGTTATGTTCTTTAGTCACCTTATTAGTTGTTCTTAACTATGGTTGAGTCAAACTAAATAAAGGTTAATTGATTAAGTCAATCTAGTTAACCTAGGTTAACTGATTTATTCTAATTAATTACTAAAGTCAGGGACTTAACTAATCATTAAGCCTAGCTTAGAGGATTTGTTTTAGTTAATTATCGCTAAATTAATTATCTTGGACATACTTTAGGACTTGGTTAATTATTTAAGGGACTATCAACCTAGGTTAAACTAGTTAAACAAGTTATTTTAGGAAATTATTATTAACTAAATTAGTCTTGAAAATCTAGGTTAAATTATGACCATACACTGGTTTAGAACTATGTATTAGCCTAATTAATCGATCAAATGGATCACTAAGCAATTAATCAATATAAATACTCATGACTAAGGAAAGAAATAGTAAATTCTACAGGCTGACATGCTCATTAAAATGGTATATTGACAAATCAATTAATCAATACAAGGCTGTAGATTGAAGACATAATTCACATAGTGGTGAATCCAACTAACAAATAGACATGATCGTCAAGAAACATTATTGCTAATTATTGGGAAGCATTAAACAAAATCAGAATCGTCGCAACTAGTTCATGAAAAACGAGAGAACAAAGAAAGAAAAATATGAATCTAATTAGAACAATTCATAGCTTTAATAACAGACAAAGACAAAGTAATAATACAAAATAGAAAAACAAAATCAAAAGAATCAGTGATTTAAACACGATTTTGTTGAAACGGATCATAGAAAACAGTCGAGAGGAGAGGAGATACCCGTTTAAAGGACTTGGCCGGAAAAAATGAAGGTTGCCGGACCTTGGCCGGACTCCAGAGGGTTTGAAAATGACTCAAACCCACATAAATCAATAGCCCTCGATGAGAGCTTTCGGTTCATGTAGGTGAGAGCCATTAGACATTTTTGAATTGGTCGTATATGGACCTTTAGGTTTTTCAGTATTCTAGATCTGAAATTACTCAAAATTTGATGTTTTTTTGGGGAAATCAATGGTGGGATGGGGTTGAGGGTGAGGATAGGGTCCTACGGTGAAAGTTAGGGGTGGTTTGGAGGTCGTCCGCACCGGTAGGTGACTTCTGGGCGGCGGAATCCTAGGGCGGCTAGGGTTTGGGTTAGACAGAAGAGAGAGATGAATGGGATGGGGGTGTGAGGCTTCTAAATGAATGGGGGGGGGAGCGTTTGGAAAGTTTTATAGTGGGGTTTGTGGTAGGTTCCCATCCGTTTGATTTATTTTAATCAACGGTTGGGATGGATTGTAGGGTGAAACAGGGTCGTTTTGGTAGGGAAGGGGGGGGGGGAGCCGGCCGGGTAAGTGCTCAATTGGGCCTGGTGATTGGAGTAGTGTAGAGATAGGTTTGGGCCTGGTATTTCTTGGCCCAGGTCCGATTTTAGGCCTAATTTTGCCTATACTAATCTAATTAATTAGCATTTAATTAAATCAAACACTTAATAGAAAAGTGTAGTGATTAATTCTAACTTAAGTTTTTATTTATAAATTAATTTTAATATTCCTAGTTAAATCCATAAAAAATAATTAATTTTTAGCAATTAGTTATCAAAACTACATCACCTCAAATAATNTATTTCTTGGCCCGGGTCCGATTTTAGGCCTAATTTTACCGATACTAATCTAACTAATTAGAATTTAATTAAATCAAACACTTAATAGAAAAGTGTAGTGATTAATTCTAACTTAACTGTTTATTTATTAATTAATTTTAATATTCCTAATTAAATCCAAATCCATAAAAAATCATTAATTTTTAGCAATTAGTTATTGAAACTACATCACCTCAAATAATCATTATTCGTTTGTTATTCAATTCAATTAATCACTAAGAATGAGTTTATAATTCCTCGATAATAATGGTGCACCGAATTATGCAGTTTTAAATAATTTTAAAAAAAAGACGAATTATGAATATGCACATGCAAAACAATTCACAATTAATCACTAAAAATTCAACAAAATCTATAAGATTAATTTACTTATCTAATTTTGTAGGAGTATTTAGTAGGTGAAAAATTACATACTCACAGTTGCCCCTCTTTGCTCGGAAACACAAAGAGTTTTCGGGCAAAGATAAAGTGAGCGGTTATGAACAACTTTTATCTGTTCAAACTCTCCAAGTGAAGCATTTTTTTAAAAGTTTGACCGAACCATGCTTCAAGGTTGCCTACATATCCTTGGCTCTAAAGGAATCAGGTCACTATAGTTCTGGAAGTTTTGGTAGCTGGGACTACCGGGAAGTTGTGATTTCACTGCTGTTGCTACTACTTACTGGTTGTTGAGCTCCTTATTACACCAAAATCAAAATGAAATAGACTAAACTAAACCTACCAACTACGAGTTACAAGGCTCCTACCTATGAGTATTCTGAAACTCGATCTTGAGTATTGGATGCTTCTTTAAACACACTCCGATCTGAATCGTGATGCTTGTTACTTGCAGGTGCTGATTCAAACTTCTTCAGCTTTTCGAATCAAGAATGGACATGCATATCTTGTGACTTCAATTTGTCTCGAGCAGTCCACATCTTTTGAGCTTCTGTACTTTTGGGTTCCACTCTTTCCTTTTCTTCTTCTTTTTTTATTCTGAATTGAGACGTCTTCTTTTAGTCGTCTCGAATCCTTTGTCCTAAATTGTGATCTGCGGAAAATTAAAACCAAACGGACAAAATTTTCTGCCCCAGTTTTTACCAGGAATATTTCGCAAGTTATTGTAATGAAATCCATGCCATTTTATTATTGAAAGCGATGAAAAGCCGGAAGCAGTGCACCCGGAGTTATTGTAGACTAGGGAGTGGATACCCTATGTCTCAAACCAAGATCAACTAGGGGTTGTATACCCTATGTTGTAAAATAAAATTAACTAGGGATTGTATACCCTATGTTGGAAATGAAATTTATTAGGGAATGTATACCCTTAATTGGAAAAGAAAAGTATCAGTTAGGGAATGTATACCCTTAACTGGAAAAACAAAACATCAGTTAGGGAATGTATACCCTTAACTGGAAAAGCAAAACATCAATTAGGAATTGTATACCCTTAATTGGAAGAGAAAAGCATGAGTTAGGGAATATATATCCTTAACTGGAAAAGGAAGCATCAATTGGGAATGTATACCCTTAACTAGAAAATGAAGCATCAATTAGGGAATATATACCCTTAATTGGAAAAGAAAAGCATCAGTTAGGGAATGTATACCCTTAACTAGAAAAGGAAGCATCAATTAGGGAATGTATATCCTTAATTGGAAAAGCAAAACATCAATTACGGAATGTATACCCTTAATTGGAAAAGAAATCATCAATTAGTGAATGTTAGTTGGCATCGACTAGGGAGCGTGTACACCCATGTCGGGAAAATGTGTAGTTGGGGATTGGAGGCCCCATACTACTTTGTTTCATTTTCAACTTGAATTCTTCTCTTTTTTTTTTTTTTGTCTTTCTTTTTTTTTTTGGGCATGCGGCAAAAGATTTTGGAGGAAACTTTCCTTTCTTTGGAGTCAATGTTGCAGAGCTCCTTCTAGCTCTTGCGCAATTCCTTTTGATTGAACCTGCTTTTTGCATGGTTTCTTTTATACCTGTTTCTTATTTTCGAACAAAGAACAATTTGTTAATTTGAAATGGTGGTTGGTTTTGTGGCCTTGAATTTCAACTGTTTGATCTCATCCTCTTTGACGAAAATCTTAACTGTTTTCTTGCTTGTTGGGGATTGGGTTTTATTTCTAAGCCCGGGGACCCTAGCTTTCCAGATTTCATCATGGTGACCGGTCATGTAGGATCCAACATTTCAAATTTATTCTTCCTTTGTAGGCCTTTCATTTTCTTCTCTTTTGGATTTCCGGAGTATCGGGTGTAATTTTTGGCCCCTCAAATTCTGTCGTACCGGTTAGTCTCGTGAGACTTAACCTTTCAAATTTTACTTCGCCTTTATCCGCCTTCCATTTCACGTATTTCCCATGTCTTTCATTTAAAGCACCTTGAGCGCTTCGGCTTTTCTGACTTTGCCAAGAGGGTTAGCCACGTGGGAATTAGCCTTTCTCTCCAATTTCCTTCATAGGCATTTTGATTTGGATCTTCTCCTTTCAAGAGTTGTGTTTACAGCATCGGCCATTGTGGCCAGTCGGGATCGACTTGATGTCACTGGTGAGGCTTGGTGCCCCTTGTATGTTGGCTCGCGTCAAATGTGAACCCTGTAAATTAGTTTTGCCATCATTTCTTTGCCTTATTTCGGGAATAGAGTTAGACTGAAAGGGATTGAGAAATAATAAATGACAAAATGGATAATGAGTTTAAACGAAAGGTATCCCTTTCAAGGAAAGGAAGGAAGGACTTATCTGGAGTGCATGCAGAATTTAATGAACATGACATGCCTTTTGGACTGGATGCCTGATCCATGCAAACCGTCCGACTTCCAAGAATTCATCACAACAATCACCTAGAGATTGAGAAATCTTTCCACGGACTGTGTCCATGTCAGTGACCCATTATCCTTTTCGATTAGTGGTGCCCTTTGCGGGTTTTCACTAACTAACCTCTCTCATTTCTCTTCTCAACATCGCCTTGTAGTGCTCTTTATGAGTTTTCACTAATCAAGACTCTCTCATTTTTTATTTCTCTGCTTACCGTCGCCTTGTAGTGCTCTTTGCGAGATTTCACTAGCAAGACTCTCTCATTTTATTTCTCTCATTGCTTGCACCAGATTCGAAACTGTACCCTCTAACTTTAAACATGTTTGCCAGTCGATCGGAAGGACTTGAACATGGTTTTGGTGAAAAAGAATTTCTATTGAATTACAACTTTGGAACCTCTCCGGCGAAATTATCGCCAAACATATTATAACATCTGCCCCATCTTAAACTCTTGGGGAAATCCGGAATTTTATTTTGGTGTGACTGAACCCCAGGGAGAGGGTGCCTACGTATCCCTTCGGAATCAAGTCGAACGTATTTTGTTTTTTTTTCAAAAGCCATTTCAGGTTCCAAAGAGGGTAATCAATGGAAGGTAACCGACTCAAAGGGTTTGCAAAAGGGTTAATGGTGTTTGGGTAGCGAGAATGAAACCCTTCTTCATTTCAATAGGAGAACTTTTAATATTATATGGAGGGTCAAACGTAGTACCTTTTGACTAGGTCTGCATTGACAGCCGTTTCAGGGTCATTTCCTTCGATGTCTCCCAGGTATAACACTCATTTTGATAGCAATTTCCTTATGATGTACGGACCTTTCCAATTCAGGGAGAATTTTCCTTTTGTCTCTTCGTGGTGCGGGAGGATTCGTCTAAAGACAAAGTTCCCCACTTCGAACTTCCTAGGTCTCACTTTCTTGTTGTAAGCGCGGTCCATTATTTGTTGGTACAACTGCCCGTGGCACACTGTGGTCATCCTTTTCTCATGAATCAGATTTAATTGTTCCAGTCGGGTTTTGACACATTCATCATCCTCAATTTCTGCTTCGACAATAATCCAAAGGGAAGGAATTTCAACTTCTGGGGGTATTACGACTTCAATGCCATAAACCAATAGGTAAGGAGTAGCCCCAACCGACGTGCGTACGGTCGTACGATATCCCAACAATGCGAAAGAAAACTTCTCGTGTCATTGCTTGGATGTTTGAATAATTTTCCTGAGAAATTTCTTGATGTTTTTGTTTACTACTTCAACGGTGCGATTGGCTTTGGGCCGGTAAGGGGTGGAGTTATGGTGTGTGATTTGAATCTGTTCACACACCCTCCTCATCAAGTTACTGTTCAGATTTGCTGCATTGTCGGTAATGATAGTTTTTGGGATACCAAAATGAAATATGATATTAGATAGCACGAAATCCACCATCGCTTTCTTATTGACAGCTTTGAACCTGACTGCCTCGACCCATTTTGTAAAATAGTCGATAGAAACCAAGATGAATTTTTGCCCATTTGAGGCCCTTGGCTCGATTGGCCCGATGACATACATTCCCCAGGAAACAAACGGCCAGGGCGCTGACATAGGATGCACCTCTGATAGTGGTGCATGTATTAAGTCGCCATGTATTTGACACTTATGGCATTTCCGGACGAAACCAAAACAATCTTTCTCCATGGTCATCCAATAATATCCAGCCCGCAAGATTTTGTTTGCGAGGACGTACCCATTCATGTGGGGACCGCATACTCCTGAATGCACCTCGCTCATACTCCTTTCGGCTTCTTTGGCGTCTATGCATCTTAATAGATTTAGATCGGGAGTCCTTTTATACAGTACATTCCCACTTAGGAAGAATTTACTGGCGAGCCTTCGGATGATTCTTTTCTGGTCTCCGTTGGCCTGGTCTGGATATTCTTTTGTATTCAAAAACCTTTTAATATCATGATACCATGGTTGGACTTCGTGTTCTACTTCGTCCGTGTTGCAATAACCGTGTTTTTCCTCGATTTGGATCTCCAATGGGTCTGTGTGAACATTACCCGGATATGGAAACATTGCAGCTAGGGTGGCCAGCGCATCGGCTAACTCATTGTGGAACCGAGGAATATATCTGAACTCGACGGCTTTGAATCGCTTGCTAAGATCCTCCAGATGCTATTTGTAGGGAAAGAGGTTAACATCTCGAGTTTCCCACTCTCCCCGAGCCCTCTTAATGATAATATCGGAGTCCCCCATGATCAACAACTCTTCTACATCCATGTAAATTTCCATATTCATGCCCATTATACAAGCTTCATATTCAGCAATATTTTTTGTGCAGAAGAAACAGAGGCAGGTCGTGGCAGGGTAGTGTTGCCCTGTGGGAGAAATCAAGATTGCCCCTATCCCAATACCTTTTGCATTGGCTGCTCTGTCGAAGAACATTTTCAAGGTGTCAGCGCCTTCCGAGGTTACTTCGACGGAATTGACTTCCTCATCTGGAAAATAAGTACTCAAAGGTTCGCATTCATCATCGACCGGATTCTCAGCTAGATGCTCAGCCAATGCTTGAGCATTCATTGTTGTGCGAGTGACATAGACAATGTCGAATTCTGTGAGCAAGATTTTCCATTTTGCTAATCTCCCAGTGGTCATTAGCTTTTGGAATATATACTTCAAAGGATCTAGCCGCGTGATGAGGTAGGTGGTATAAGCCAACAAATAATGTCGGAGCTTCTGAGAAACCCAAGTTATTGCGCAGCAAGTCCTTTCTAATTGAGAATACTTGGCCTCGTAGATTGTGAACTTCTTGCTTAAGTAATATACAACCTGCTGTTTCATTCCGGTTGCGTCATGCTGCCCGAGAACACACCAAAGGGAATTTTCTAGCACTGTGAGGTATAGGAACAAAGGTCTCCCCGGTTCTGGTGGGACTAACACTGGAAGGTTTGACAGATAGTCTTTGATCTTGTCGAAAGCGTCCTGACACTTTTCTGTCCATTTGATGGCTTCATCTTTTTTCAACAACTTGAATATAGGATCACATGTGTATGTCAACTGAGCGATGAACCTGCTGATGTAATTCAACCTACCTAGCAGACTCATGAACTCCTTCTTGTATCTTGGGGGTGGGAGATCCCGAATAGATTTTATCTTTGTCGGGTCCAGCTCGATGCCCCGTCGACTAACTATAAATCCAGTAATTTTCCGGATGGAACTCCGAAAGCGCACTTCGCTGGGTTTAATTTAAAATCATTTTTGTGCAGGCGTTCGAATAATTTCCTTAAATGCTACACATGGTCACTTTGGGTCATGGACTTAATGATCACATCATCCACGTACACCTCAATCTCATGATGCATCATGTCGTGGAATATGGCGCTCATGGCCCTCATATAAGTTTCCCCACCGTTCTTTAAACCAAATGGCATTACTCGGTAACAGTATGTTCCCCAGGGTGTAGTGAAGGATATCTTTTCTACATCCTCTTCATCCATCAACACATTGATATCCGTCATAGCAATCGAAAAAATATTGTATCTCATGTTTGGGACAATTGTGAACTAGGACATGTTTGTTTGGCAGTGGAAAATTATCTTTGGGACTTGCTTTATTCAGATCTCGGTAGTCGACACATACTCGGATCTTTTCGTCCTTCTTAGGCACCGGAACCACATTGGCCATCCAGGTGGTGTATTGGACCACTCGGATTACTCCAGCCTTTAGTTGCTTAACGACCTCTTCTTTGATCTTGTCACTCATGTCTGTTTTAAATTTCCTCTGCTTTTGTTGGACATGTGGATAACCGGGGTAAGTTGGCAATCTGTGTACCACCAAGTCCATACTTAGTCCGGGCATGTCGTCATAGAACCAAGAAAACACGTCATTGAATTCAAATAGGAGTTGAATCAAGGCGTCCCTAGTCCTTTCATACATGTGGACACTTATCATGGTTTCTCGAATCTCCTCTTCATTGTCCAAGTTAACGGGTTCTGTTTAGTTTAAGTTTGGCTTAGGCTTATTCTCGAATTGTTCCAATTCTTGATTTATTTCCCTAAAAGACTCTTCTTCGTCATTTTCCGGTTCTTTATTCATTATTTCGAGGTTAGACGACGTATTAAGATCAGAGCATGAAGTCCGCAAGCACATCATGTTTTTCAAGGCCGCATTATTAGGACTAAAAAAATAAGAAAAGTAAACAAAAACCAGAAAGAATAATAGACGATGAAATTTTTTATTTCATTTCATTGAATTTTAACATAGGAGGGTTTACATCGGAATTCAAAAGGCAAGAAATTAAAAATACTTGAGTTACGCCCTGAAATAACTCATAGCGCAGAAAAGATGGCAAAAGCTGAACTACCGGGATTCCCCCCTGACGGGGAATGAAGTAGCCTTCCAGTTTTGCAACTTGGCATCAGGCCCCATATACTGCACTTCAGCAGTGCTGGAGCCTTCTCCTGGTTTGACAATATGAGCCTCATACAACATCTGTCTCATTGTTTCACAGATTTCTTCGGTCGTGAAAGACTCTTCCTCTTCCTCCACGTATTTTGGCTTGACAAATGATGCGGTGATGTGTGTGATCGGCTGAGGCAATACCCAACCATTTTTCTTACGTTGGTCAGCCTATTGTTCATCTTCGGGAGTAGCTTGAAACCATATGCTGAAGAACTTTTTACTGGTAGGCAAGGTGGTAGGTTCTTTAATGCCTTGTAAGGACACCCCGAGCCCTTTTCCAGGTGTGTACCCATGTTTAATCATGTCGTTAGCGATCATAATTGATGTGTTTGATAGGAAGGGTTGAGGGCACGGGGTTCCTTCCTCATTTTGGTCCGCAACCACAACCTCGAAATCCTAGTAGACTATGTACTCGCTGCCTTCTCTTGCTTCCAGGCATGGGACTGATGGGTCCCTGTAAATAGATTGCTCGTCCTCTCCATGGACCACAATTTACTGGTCTTCATGCTCTAACTTAACCATCTGGTGGTGGGTAGATGGTACTTCCCCTGCTGCATGGATCCAAGGTCTTCCCAGGAGATAATTATAGGAAGTGTCCATATCTTGCAATGTCACTTCAAACTCTACAAGGCCGATGGTCAAGACCAAACCAATATCCCCGATCGTGTCTCTCTTGATACAATCGAATGCGCGGACGCACATATTGTTGCGCCTAATTCTCACAGTCCCAATCTCCATTCTTTGTAGGGTCGAGAGAGGGCAAATATCAACCCCAGATCTGTTGTCCATCATAACTGTTTTCACATAGTAACCTTCCTATTTAACAGTTAGGTGGAGAGCTTTGTTGTGGGCAGCCCCTTCTGGGGGCAAGTCATTCTTGCTAAATGAGATCCGGTTGACTTCGAAAAATCTTTCCGCCATTCTTTCCATTTGCTCAACTGTGGTCTCGGCCGGAACATATGCTTCGTTAAGTGTTTTGATCAGGATTTTCTGATGCTCGTTTGAAATTATCAGCAAGGATAGAAGTGAGACCTGAGTGGGGGACTTTCTGAGTTTCTAAATTATGGCGTATTCAGAGGTTTTCATATTTTTGAAGAATTTTCCTGCCTCTCCGGCAATGATCCCGAAAGCGTTTCTGCTTGCATTTGTTCAGTTCTTCCAGGTTGAGGTATTTCTCTTATGAGTTTATCTCACTTGTTTCTGCAGTAATTTCCTTTCTTTTGTACGTCACCAACGTCTTGTTGTAATTCCAGGGGACGCCAGTAGCATTCTTTACGGGAGTCTGCGACGCGCGGCTAATAACCACGGGCTCATTCTGCTTTCTTTGTTAAATTGTAACCTTCTGGGAGGACTCAACATATTTTGTTCCCTTCTGGGTGCCTTGGGGACGTAAAAAATAGCATCTTTAGAGGATCCCATATTTGTCTTGGCTTCAGCCTTCCCCGTGACCTGGGGGATGGGGTTACTCTTCTTCATTTCTTTGACTGGTTTTGGTGCCACCTTGGGCTTTCTTTCCACATATGCGATAGCGATGATGGCCATTAGAGATGGATCAAAATCCTAGTCCTCGCAAATCATGCCGATGATGGGCGCATTATTGTGAGTGGGCAATGGATTGTTCGTCACATTGGGAGCTTCTTCGTCTCTTAACACCACTTTATTTTGTTCTATAAGGTTTTCCACGGCTCTTCTAAGGGTCCAACACTCCTCCGCGTCATGTCCTTCTGCTCCGGAATGGTAGGCACAATTGGTTCCCGACTTGTATGATGCTGATGCTGGGTTTTGCCTGGTCGGAGGTACAGGCTATAGAAGCCCCATCTTGACTAATTTTTGGAAGAGGCTTGAATACGGCTCACCGATAGGAGTGAAGTTGAGTCTCCTTGGTGGTTCACGGGGGTAGGTATTTTACGGATAGTTTTTTTGGGGAGGGCGTGGATTATATGGAGTGGGGGATGGTGGTTATTTCTCAGGGGTGGAGCTATATTCTGATTGTATTGTTGTTGCGGCTTGGGATGCGGCTGAGCGTTCATTACCGCATAAGGCAAAGGGGGCGTAGCATAAGCTGCGTCTTGGTGAGGATAATAATATTCGGAAGCTTTGGGAAATGAATGTGGGTATTGTCGAGACTTCCTGACATCGAAAACCATCATGGACCCTTCGTCTTTCTTCTTTCTATTGGCTGCACTCTTGTATCCGCTTTCGATGGCCTGGGAGGTTGCTCATAGGGCAGATTGGCTTAGGATACGACCGGTTTTTAGACCATTCTCCACCATTTCTCGAATTTTGATTTCTTCCGCAAATGGTTTGCCCATGGCGGACATCATATTTTGGAAGTAATCAGTTTCCTGTGCTTGTAAAAAGACACTGACCATTTCAACCTCATCCATCGGAGGTTTGACCCTGGAGGCCTGCTCGAGCCATTTAATTGTGTACTCTCTGAAACTTTCTGAGGTTTGTTTTTGAGATTGGATAGAGAGTTCCTATCGGGAGAGATGTCCACATTTTATTTGAATTTCCGAACAAAGTCCCGTGCCAGGTCATCCCATATGTGCCAGCGGGATATATCCTGGTCCATGTACCATACGGATGCAATCCCTATCAAGCTTTCTCCAAAATATGCCATGAGAAGTTTCTCTTTCCCACCTGCTCCTCGGTGCTGGTTGCAGTACCTTTTCAGTTAAGCTATGGGGTCCCCATGTTCGTCATATTTTTCGAACTTGGGGGTTTTAAACCAAAGAGGCAAGTGGACGTGCGGGAACATGCACAAATCTTCATAGAAGACGCTTTTCAGCCCACTCAGCCCCTGTATATTCTTGAGTCTCTACTCAATACTCTTCATTTTCCGAGCCATTTCTTCGTGCTCGGGGATTTTCTTATCTTGTCCCAAAGTGACCTCAGGCTGAGGTTATTGGGGGTATGTATTGGGAGTAACATGAGTGTTATCTAGATGGACGGACGGTGTTTGGAATGTGAATGCTGGCGGCTTGAAACTTGGCCTAGAGATAGTTGGTGGAGCCGCGACAGACATTGGTGGTGCGGTGAAGATGTTGGAAGACACACCAGAAAATAGGGCCTGGGGGCGAACCTCAGAAGGCATTCCGGCAAAGTGAGCCGACATAGTTGGATATCCAAACGGCGTGGCTTGGTATCTTAGGGATGTTGGATGTCCCGCCTGCCCTGGGAATTATCTCTAGGAAACCCGGGATGGTACTGGGTGGTTCCCTACCATTTGGCCATGCGTCCCACATTTCCAGAATGCGGCAACGCAGAGTCCTGTTCTCTTCAGTTGTTGCTGACTCAAATGTTGGGATGGATGGATTCAGGTCTTCCACGGAAGAGTTGACGATTGATAAGTGACTTTCGGATGTAATTTCTATGCTTCCTCTTGATATAGTCAAGTAAGGATGGGAAGCCAGGTTACCGCAAAACCAACCACCTAAAAATACCTTTACAGATTGAACAACAAAACGGTTTAAGCATTTATCTCATAAGGAATCACATATTTCGGGTATGCAATGCACCTAGGAAATTAAGCACTTTAAATATGTTTTGCAACAATTATGTATTTCATCCCGTCTATATTTCTCGCTTTTTCCCTTTTTATCATTCTTGTCCTTCCTTGTTATTGTTTCCGCTCTTTTATTCGTTGCTTGGTTTCCTTTCTTAAGGTTATGATCGAATCCTATGTGGATTGCCTACGTATCACAACGCCGCGTGAATAAGATCATCACGTAGTTCATGGAATAAGTACAAAAGGAAATAAATATTTTTCAAATTTTCATTCATTAGATAAAACTTCCAGTTTTCATTCATTGCAAACGTTTTTTGGAAATTTAAAACTAAAAAATGACTCTGACATAATTTCTTGGAAATTTAAAAACTACAAAAGACTTAAAGTAGACTCAAACAAGATTGCAACAGGAAAATGAAATACTTGAAAAGGACATCAAGAATACACAAGTGCTTTTACTGCTCCAGGGGCCCGCGGGACATCATTCTGTCTCGCCACGGGCCTGCGTACCAAATGTTGCTGGAGGCGGCATAGGTCATCGATTATCTTGTGGACGAAGATCATTACTTTCGAGAAGAAGGTGGTTCGAGTAATATCTTCGCATTCCTGACATTTGGTGACAATGTAATCGGCTATATCTCGGACCCTTTTCCTGATGACACCTTTTTCCTAAAGTAGACGCCCGATCTGCTGGGATCTTGCCTCTAAAACCTAGGCATCATTATGACTCTGCTCTTGCCATTGTTGCAATTCGTCTTCCAGCTGAGCTATCATGGCGTACCATTGTTCCCTTTTTGCTTTAAATATTTTGACTTGCTTGGTCGTTTCATTTTCAAAGGTGGCCATCCTTTCTTTTAAACCCACAACTTATTGGTCATGCTTTCTTCTCATTTTTTGCACAAATTCTGCTCTTCCTTCTGCACTCTTTACTAATTTTTCTCGCACTTGGGTCAAATCCTCTTCGGCTCTTTCCAAGTCATCACCATAGCTACACAACTTTTGCCTGAGGCTGGTAATGAGCCTTTCGTCGGCTCTGCTTCTCTCAGGGTTTTCAATGGCTATCCTCATTTCCTGAATCTGAGCTCGGAGGGCCTCATTTTGTTTGTTCAACCAGTTTCTTTCCCCTTCGGTTGTAGCAGTTTGTAAAGTGTTTTCGAATTTGAGCTCCCTGATCTGGGCCTCCAATTTACTTATGGTAGCCCGGTAGTTGTTTTCTTTCTCTAACAAAACACAGTGTTCTTGCGTCTGCTTAGTAAAATGTTGTACGTGAGGTCTTTTCGCAGGTCGCTCTGGTTCTTGGTACCCTCTGCCTCTTATTCCATACCAAGAAATATAGGCGGGCTTCACTTACCCCTTGGATAAATTTCTCACCCGAGTCTGAGGTTCTAAAAATCTGCACTTGTTCCAGATTTGATGGACCCTGCCTTCAGGAAATGCAGCTCTCGGGCATAACTCAATGGCTTGTTGGCTTAAGTCCTTGTGATATGGAACACCCTACTGTCTTTCCAACTGGCGTAAGACCCGGTGCGGGGCATATGGCTGAATGCTTCGCAGACCCATTAACAAAAGATAGCAAACCTCAGCAGACATATTGATAACCTCGCCGACAGGGAGCCACCCGAACGTCCACTCGATTCAGTCGACAGTCAATAAACTCAAGTATGAGTGACAAGCCTTTGTTCCCTCAGGAAATTTTTGGCCCTCTACCCGAGTACCATGTTCTTCGATGCAATTCAAACCGGTTAAGTCGTAGTTCATGTAGCCTGGGCGGTGACAGAGGTGCTCGATCAACCAATTTTGCAGGAGTAGATTGCACCCTTCAAAGAATTTCCCTCCAGACTGGCAAACCGTCAAGGCGTGATAAATCTCAACTAAAACCAATGGTATAAAGGTTCCATTGGACTTTTTATCATGAAATCTGCCATCCCTCCTAGTCCGATATCTATGAGTCTGTCACTTCTTGGGCAAATCAAGGTTCCCAGGAATCCTACCACGAAAGCTAGCCCCCGACGGGCATCCTTTTTAGCCTGATATTTGTGAGTTAGACTAGTGTTGTCAGCCTCATAACCACGGGGATCTCCATAACGTTTGTAAAGAAAATAGAAAGTGCAGAACCCTTCGCATAGGTGTGGGTCTTGGAAGTCTCAACTAATGTTCAAGAGATCCAAGAACTTATGTGGAGTTACCGCCCTGGGTGCCACCGGATACCGACTTCTAAGATTCTCATTGAGACCAGCATACCCCGCTATTTCCTCTAGCGTGGGTGTCAGCTCAAAGTCTAAAAAGTGGAACACGTTGTGGGCATGATCCCAATATGATACTAGAGCCTCGACGATGTCCAGCCTTGGCTTGATTTTTAGAAGACGAGTAATTCCACCTAAAGCTTTCACATCAGAATTTCTACTAGTTTCCCTAAGTCTCTCCACCACATATGGAGTCCAAAAGGTATTTACTCTACGGCCCTGAAGGGAATGTTTTCAACTGTATTCATCCTACACATTCGTTTTGATTAAAACCACAAAAATTTTGACCGAATGAAAAAGTGTTATTTTTGCAAAGGATTTTGTAATAAATAAAATGGACCATTCTTTCTTGCAAATGCGGCCCTTCAATAATTCGGGTAGGAAGTTTTTAAGGTTGTGTTTGCAAAGTGGATCAAAATTTTAAAACAAACCACAGGCGGCTACTTTTGAAAAAATAGCCTTCTGATGCCCCACTTGGCCAATCTGGCTATTTATGCAAGAATGGTGTCACCCAACTTTATTTAGGAATATATCTTTTGATTTTGAAAAATAAAGTTGGACCCGATGAGGGTTGCCTACGTATCCCACACTGGTGCGAATCAAACAATGCGTAGTTCGGGAAAATCTTGATTAAAAAATATACACCTACTTACTATTTTTATTTTTTTTGGAATTTTCAGAAAATTTTGGGCAGAGTTTCGGGATATGGGGATTTTCAAAACAAGGTGAATTTTCTATTCTACCTCACTCTTGGTTTTTCTATTTATTTTTAGATGATCAATACACAAGCCGAAACAAATAAATGCATATGTAGTAGGTAAGATGCATCAGGATAGTCTTTTATTTTGGGTACACNACTTTTATTTTGGGTACACCTGTCCTAGACGGACCCAACCCCTGTTTTCAGTCCCCTAAGTCAAATGCACGTAATGCAAATAAGCGTTCCTATTAGGGATCCAACATGAGGTTTTGTTATTCTAGGCTTAGAACTGGGGTTTTTTTCTACACCAGGCTTACCCGAGCAGACAGCTCGAGCCGAGGTCGGGGCAGCGTACCGGGAATACAAAAGCTTCAACGGCTTTGGAACTTGTCCGTACCTCATTCTAAAATTTGGATGAATCTAACAGAAAAGAAGTCACATGAAGTGCACACTTCCCAGATGATTTTGAAGACTCAGAGAGAAGGGGGTTTCGGCACAATTTATATACAGTTCAGATAATATCAAAGCGGTAAAAAAATGGCATTTAGCACATTAGGTTTAAACATGTAAAAATCATGTAATTATGAAAGCCAAATATAACAACTATTCTAAGCTCGAATTCTTGAACCCTGAACCAGCAGAGTCGCCAGAGCTGTCACACCTCCTTCTTCACTACCCCCGGTAAATAAAGGGTAATGAGGGAGTTTTTCCAATTAAAGCGACATTATTCGAATTTGGGATTTATTTTTAGTTTCCAGAGTCGCCACCCGGATAATTGAAGATGTTCCGGGACACCATTTTATTTTTAAAAAAATACCAAACCTAGCAAAATTTTGACTCTGTTTTAAGTTTTGTGCGATCAGAAATCCGAGCAAGAAATTCTGTTAACCCGGGAGAAGGTGTTAGGCATGGTTCTAGCACGGTCGCTTAACTATTAATATTTGGCCTAATTATCTAATTATTTACATATCTTAAAGTTATTGTGCATTTAGCCTTTTTACTTTTTAACCGCTTTTAGTATTTATGGATTTATCTTGAAACAAGTCACGATGGCGTGCATTTTTTTTTTTTGGACACATTATAACTACGCCACATGAAGTGCACCCGCAATTACAACATGTGATTTTTATTATAATTTGAAGTTGAAGACGGGGACATGATTTGTCGCACCCGAGTGTATATTACGTAGTCAAGACTATGGTCATGACGGTTTTATAATGCCTATTTGAGGCGATGTTTGATTATTCCATACGTTTTCTACTTGAAGGAGCATTTTGGTTTTAAGATTAGGATGTTTATGGATTTAATCTTAAAAAAATGACGATGGCGTGCATTAGTAGTTTTTGAGCACACGGCAAACACGTCACATGGAATACACCCGTGGTTGCTATGTGCATTTTTATTAATTGTTTGGAGTTAAGGGTCGGGGGAATGAGTTGCCACTCCCTAGTTTAATTTAAGGTAATTTTGAGGTAATGATCGATTTTTGTCAAATTTCAAAGTAAAAGGTATTCATTCTACCTAAGGATTGCCTAAAATGATGTTCAATAGCCTAAAGATAACATGTTTTCGGCTATGGCCATATTTTAGCCCCAAATTGTTTCAACTCTTTTGGCCAATCCTAATTGTTTCTAGTTAACAGGAAAAGATATGTATTGTTCGAACTAACATTACTAGGGATAAGCATAATAGGAACGTTTGTACTTAACAACGATAATCAGAATTTGCATTTTTAGTGTTATTTTCAGTTGTCATTGTTTGGGAAAAATTACACTCATATGCATCCACAGATTTGACAAATTGAGGACAAGTAAATCACAGGACTTTCAAGGATGCAGGCTGTCAAAAATGAACACTAGGCATTTGAATTTGTAGTCTAGAACTAATCTATAGTTTCTTTTACCAGTTTGAACATGAGCATGCATCACCAGAATTGCAATTCATTTGTAAAGAATATGTTACATATGTTGATTTCAGAAAGTTTACTAGGTGCGAAATAAACTAGGCGTAATTAACTTTACCTTATATTGATGATAACTAAAATCGTGATAGCTATTTTTCAAAGCAGCAAATGTTTATAAAATCCTATATATGCTAGCTTAAATATTCACTCAATTTCTTACTGTTGTCATGCTATTTTGGAGACAAGAAGGTGGATTATAAATTTACTTAAAAAAAACCCCTTTTTAAAAAAAGAAAAAAGAAAAAACAAAAGAAAAACAAAACCCAATACGAATACTAAGCAGATTGGAAATTTATACAGTCCAGTCTTTAATTACATGATTCGGAAAATGAATATAAACTACTGCCATCTAAATACAATTTACAGAAAAATGGAAAGCTAAAAAAAGAAATTTTAACTAATTTTCCTAACTTGAATTCCCTTAAGGCCATATACTTGTGCATTCCTTTGTAATCTGTAAACACCCTCGGTTGATTGACTGTTGTGCAACTACCAAAATCAAACAGACCATGGAGAGGTCAGTTCTGATTCTGATAAATGCTTGTTAATGTGAGGCTAGAATTCATGGTTTAACATGTTATATGCCCTGCATTTTATGTGCGTTAATGATAAAAATACACTTTTATGTGCATAATAGAGTCTATTTCATGTGTAGGTGAATTGGAGATGGAAACCGAGCTAAACGGATGAAAATACACCGGAAATACGCTCAGGAGGCGAAGAGGAGTGCACCAGGCTATAGCCAGGCGCCAGAGCCCAAACGCCTAACCCTGCCTGGCGTTAGCCAGGCGTTGGAGTCCAAATGCCAGCCTTAACCAGGCGTTATCCAGGCGCCAGGGCCCAAACGCCAGGCCCCTGTTTCGGTCAATTCCGAGTTTTGACGAGTTTAAGTGTTTACCGGTTGGAATAGAAGTCTCCTACACGTTTAGGGTTTGTCCTAAACATATAAATAGACCCCTAAAACACAACTTAACGAGGATTGGAAGGCAGGCGAAGGATTCGAAGAGAGAAAACCATTGAAGTGACAAAAACATTTATTTTTACATCTTTTATTCATTACTTTGTAGGTCAAGTATGCAAGTTATTTTGAGTTTGATTCTTATGAACATGTCTAGCTAACTTCTTTAATCTAGGGTTTTGGTAGAACCCGTTGGGGATGAATTTGTAGTGATATTAATATATTTTGGTTGAATAATCTCTATTTGTTCAACTACGTTCTTGTTGTAGTTGATTGAAAGGGCCCTTAATTAGCTATTCTATTTATTATGTATCTACTCGAGAAGAGTGCATATTTAGGTAGTTGTTTGAACAACATCACTCCCGGAGTGTAGACGAAAGTCATAATCGAGGATTTAGAGGTTGGGTTAGAGATAACGATACCTCGGGTGCAATCTAAAGTGAACTGTATTGCAATATATCTAGCGTAACTTGAGAGAGTGTGTCTAGCAAATTATCATAATTACTTGAGAGAGATTTATGGTAGATAGAGTGTTCATGATTGATAGAGACGATTAATTAAACTATAAGAAATATACGAGAAATAATTCACCAACGGGGGAAACCAAACCTTAGACCTTTATTATCATTATTTACAACACATTGTTAGTAATTGCTAGTTTAATATTATTGTCAGTAGAATTAGTAAAACATCACAAAGTTTTATTAAAAGTCTTGAGAGAATTGATTGAGTAAATTCCTTGTGGGATCGACTCTAGGCGTATTACCCCGAATTATATTTGCAACGCCCGCTTAGTCTTTTATTAGACATAGTTGAGCGTGATCAAATTTTGGCGCCGTTGCCGGGGAATTACTGGTATTATCAATTGAGTTGGAAGAAATACAAAATTCTGAAATATAGTCAATTGTCTTCAAATTTTCGTTTTTACATTGAAAGTTTAACGTTAGCTAACGTGTTGCAGGTGAATGCGTAGAAACTCTTCGAGGACTATTGAAGTATTTGAAGCCTTATCAGACCCCGAGAAAGTTTTCAGGGCCATAAACCGGACATACCGAAAAAGCAAACATCAACCACAAATTGAACAAATTGAAACCGTCATGGAAGATGCACATAACCGGAAAAATCATGGGGATGATGTGGTAGACCCAGTCGCTCAAATAGGTGCAGAGGATCCTTTATATAACTGGGCACAACCGACAGCTGAGAATTTGGCCACAACAATACTGGTTCCTCAGATACAGGCCGAGTCCTTTCAAATAACAAATAATATGCTGCACCTATTGCAGAACAAAGGGTTATTCTCAAGGTCATACATTGAAGACCCCCAGCAGCATTTAAAGAACTTCCTATCAATTTGCAAAACTCAAAGGAAGCCAAGCGTCACTCAGGAGGCAATAAAACTGTTGTTGTTTCCATTCTCAGTGACTGGTGCTGCCCAGACTTGGCTAAACTCACTCCCATAAATTCCATTACCACATGGGAGGAGTTAGTTAAGCAATTCGTGAACAAGTTTCACCCACTTAACAAAACTGCCCAACAAATCAATGAGATCTTAACTACCGACAGAAACCAGTTGAAACCTTACAAGAGACATGGGAGCGATTTAAGGGTATGTTGGTTACCTGTCCACATCATGGTATTCCAGAGAAAATGTTGGGGCAGCATTTCTATATGGGTTTGATAGATACGGTTAAAGAAAATGTTGATGCTTCAGCTGGTGGAGCATTCCTGAGCAAAACGTGGAGAGAAAGTCAAATCCTACTTGATAAAATGGCACAGAATTTAGGATGGACAACAAGAAATGCACCCATTACTCATGTAGTTCATTCAGTGTCATTCGATCCATCTAATACCATTGCAGATAACGTGGACACCTTGATAACACAAATGAGTATACCTACAAAAAAGGTGGAAGAATCGGGGCAAAAACAACAGGTACACATTGTTGACAAAACCAATGGAGGCTTATGCACATCATGCATTACTCAACCACTTTGTAACCACTGGAATGCAGAATGTGATAACCCTCCTCATCCAGAAAATATGAATTATGTGACAAATTACAAACGTCAGAGACAAGGGGGACAAAACTGGGGTCAACAAGTTCAACCATATAAGCCTCTTCACCAATAACAGAATAGTGGTAGTATGGGTGTCGTGAGACCACAAGGAAATGCAACACAATATCAGAGACCGTATAGTCATAACCATCAAAATCAGCAACAATCATACTACCCTCCTCAGCATCAACAGGGGGGAAGACAAGAAGATGGGTTTTCACGGTTGGAAGCTATGATGCAGCAAGTGATTGGGTCAAATACCAGAATTAGTGAGAGAGTAGATGCACATGATGCAGCTATTAAAAATATTGATGTACAGTTGGGGAAGATTTCAAATGCAATTAACAATCGTCCTCGCGAAACTTTACATGCTGATACTCAGGTGAATCCAAGGGACCAGGGCCCAAAACAATTAATCACAGTGATCCTCCGCAATAGCAGAGACATGGACCTAGAACAATAAAGGAAGTATGAAAGTAGAAAGATAAACACATTGGTACAGGTACCTAATTAAATTGATGACTCTACCCCATTGAGTATGAGCACAGTACAACCAGCTGAAGGTGAAGTTAATAATCAAGGCGAAGCTGAGAAAGAACTTGAGGAAATCCCAGAGCCAGCAGTTCAGGTGGTAGTGGAAAAGTAAAAAGAACAGATAACAGAAAAGAAAAGAGCACCAACTCCATTCCCCCAAAGGATAGCAAAATATCATAAGGATGAACAGTACAAGAAATTCTTGGACATGCTAAAACAGATACAGGTAAATATTCCATTGATAGATGCATTGAAAGAAATGCCTGTCTATGCTAAAATGATGAAAGACTTAACGTCCAGAAAATTTGACTTCCAAGACCTGGCTATTGTCACTCTTACTCAGACTCGTAGTGCAGTGGTGACACGTCCTATTGCTGAAAAGTTGGTTGACCTAGGGAGTCTTATAATTCCTTGTACTATTGGAAACTTCTCTTTCTCCAAAGCCCTATGTGACTTGGGAGCCAGCATTAATCTGATTCCACTGGCAATATACAAAAGCGTGGGGATTGGTAAAGCCAGGCCTACTTCTATGCTGCTGCAATCTGATGATAGGACCGTAAAGAGACCGTCAGGTATTCTAGAGGATGTGTTAGTGCAAGTGGGGAAATTTGTATTACCTGCTGACTTTGTGATCCTAGACTGCCAAGTAGATGAGGAAATTCCCATAATCTTGGGAAGGCCATTTTTAGCCAAAGGTAGAGCACTCATCGATTGTGAGACTGGTGAGCTTAAGATGAGGCTCAATAATGAAGAAATCACATTTAATGTGCAGAAGCCTATGAGGCGACCAAGTGAGTTCGCTAATTGCTCTCTTATTGTTGTCGTGAACGTTATACTGGAAGAAGATGATGCAGCCTTAACTGTTGGGGATCCTTTGGCTGCATGTTTGATGAACTTAGATGATATGAACAGTGAGGAATTAGCAGAATGGGTATTAGCATTGGAAGGAAAAGGGACATGGTCGCGGGTTCTTGAAATTGAACCATTACACTTGGAAAAGAGAGAGAACCCACCAGCCAAGCCCTCAGTTGAAGTACCACCCAAATTAGAGCTGAAGCCTTTACCAGCGCACCTCAGGTATGCATTTCTTGGACCTAACTCTACATTACCAGTTATTATATCATCTGGGTTGTTAGATGTGCAGGAACAACANTGCCATTGGCTAGACGATGGCAGACATCAAAGGGATCATCCCAGCTTATTGCATGCATAAATTTCTCTTAGAAGAGGGGCACAAACCATCTAGAGAACACCAAAGACGGTTAAACCCAAATATGAAGGAAGTGGTAAAGAAAGAAGTGATAAAGTGGTTAGATGCGGGAATCATTTTCCCGATATCCGACAGCAGCTGGGTTAGCCCAGTATAGTGTGTACCAAAGAAGTGGGGTATGACAGTCGTAAAAAATGGTAAGAACGAGCTGATATCCACTAGAACTGTTACAAGACGGGTATTCGGGGTACTACCAGATTTCTATTGCCCCAGAGGATAGAGAAAAGACCTATTTCACATGCCCATATGTGATATTTGCTTTCAGAAGAATGCCATTTGGCCTCTGCAATGCACTTGCCACGTTCCAACGGTGCATGATGGCCATTTTCACATACATGATGGAGGATATTATGGAGGTTTTCATGGACGATTTCTCAGTGGTGGGAAATTCGTTTGATGAATGCCTAGAAAATTTGAACCGTGTCCTAAAAAGGTGTATTGAAACAAACCTGGTGCTGAATTGGGAAAAGTGCCACTTCATGGTACAAGAAGGAATTGTCTTGGGACATTTGGTCTCAAGTAAAGGTATTCAAGTGGATAAAGCTAAGGTAGAAGTGATTGAAAAACTCCCTCCACCCACGTCAGTCAAAGCTATTCGTAGCTTCCTGGGACATGCCGGATTCTACTGTCGATTCATCAAGGATTTCTCCAAAATCGCCAACCCTCTCTGTAAGTTACTCGAAAAAGATAACCCATTTGTGTTTTCTAATGATTGCAGGGTAGCGTTTGAGAATCTATTGAAACAGCTAGTCACTGCACCGATTATAGTTTCCCCAGACTGGGAGCAACCATTTGAACTCATGTGTGACGTAAGTGACTATGTTGTAGAAGCCGTGTTGGTCCACCGAAAAGATAAGGTAATGCACCCAATTTACTACGCAAGTAGGATATTGAGTGGAGCTCAGCTAAATTACACGGTAACAGAAAAAGAAATGTTGGTTGTAGTATTTGCATTTGACAAATTCAGGTCCTACCTGATCGGGTCAAAAGTGATCGTGTACACTGATCACGCCGCCATTAGATACTTGGTTGAGAAAAGAGAATCTGAGCCACGCCTAATTCGTTGGGTGCTGCTTTTGCAAGAATTTGACTTGGAAATTCATGACCGTAAGGGAACAGAGAACCAAGTCGCTGACCATTTATCACGCCTCGAAGGTGCTAAACAGCCACCTGAAGCTGAGATTATTCTGGAAACCTTTCCAGATGAACAACTGCTAGCCACAACTGTGATAGAGGCACCATGGTATGCAGACATTGCTAATTACTTGGCATGCAGCATTGATCCTTATGAGCTCTCCGTTGTACAAAAGAAAAGATTTTACCGTGATAGCCGTAACTACTATTGGGATGAACCTTATTTGTTTAAAATTTGTATAGATAACATGATCCGGAGGTGCGTCCCCGAGATAGAACAATGTGCTATTTGGCAGGCTTGTCACGCAGCACCTTATGGAGGACATTTCGGAGGAGTTCGAATAGCAGCTAAAGTGTTGGAGGCTGGATTTTATTGGCCCACTGTGTTCAGAGATTCCCATCAATGGGTGAAAGGCTGCAATGAATTCCAAAGGACGGGGAACATATACCGTCGTCATGAAATGCCAATGAATCCAATACAAGAGGTAGAAGTGTTCGATGTTTGGGGGATACATTTCATAGGTCCTTTTGTAAGCTCTTACGACAATAAGTACATACTTGTTGCTGTTGATTACATGTCAAAATGGGTATAGGCGGCAGCATTCCCCACCAATGATGCAAAAGTAGTGGTGGAGTTCTTAAAGAAAAACGTATTCACCCGTTTTGGGACACCAAGGGCCATTATAAGTGATGGAGGAACGCATTTCTGCAATCGTTTTTTTGAAAAGTTGCTGGCTAAATATGACGTACGTCACAAGGTAGCAACTCCATATCACCCCAAACTAGCAGGCAGGTTGAAGTATCAAACTGGGAAATAAAGAGTGTGCTAACAAAAACTGTTAACGCCACAAGAACTGATTGGGCGAAGAAACTAGATGATTCCCTTTGGGCCTAAAGAACAACATTTAAAACACCAATTGGTATGTCTCCATACAAGTTGGTATTTGGTAAGGCCTGTCACCTGCCTGTCGAACTAGAATACAGAGCCTGGTGCGCAGTGAAGCAGCTGAATCTGGATTTCGATACTGCTGGAGAAAATCGGATTACAGAATTACAAGAATTAGAAGAATTCAGAAGCCAGGCATTTGAAAGAAATAGGTTGTATAAGGAACGAATGAAGAGAATTCATGATAAAAATATAGTGGACCGGGATTTCAAACAAAGAGACAATGTATTACTATATAATTCATGATTAACAATGTTTCCGGGTAAGCTCAAGTCCCGATGGTCTGGCCCATTTAAAGTGGTCAATGTATTTCCTTATGGTGCTGTGGAGATTACTGCTGAAAATGAGTCTAATACCTTCAAGGTCAATGGACAGAGATTAGAAAGATATGTTGGAATGACTGAAGCCAATGAACGGACTATTGTGCACCTGGGTGAACCTAATACACCAGACAATCCTTAAATAGCTTTGATGATGTGTCGTGCCGCGACATTAAATCAGGCACTTCATAGGAGGCAACCTATTTATTTGTTGTAATTGTCGTGCCACGACATTAAATAAGGCGTTTGTTGGGAGGCAACCCAATGCATAGTAAATCTTAAAATAGTTAGAAGTAATTAGTGTAATTTTGAGTACTAACGAGCTTGCAGGTGAATTCGGGTGAATGGAGGAGTGTATTAGCATGACGGACTGTGGGTGCAAGGATGGCGACAAGAGGCTAACGCCTGGGTAGCGCCAGGGGTAGGCTGGTGTTATGAGGCTAACGCCAGGCCAAGGCATGAATTATGAGGCTAACGCCTGGATAGCGCCAGGGGTAGGCTGGCGTTATGAGTGTAACGCTGGCAAACGCCAGGGTGCCCAGGCTTTTTGATTAAAACGCACGGGTATCGCCAGGTAAGTTCACTTTTCCGATTTTCTTCATCTTCCAACTCTCTCTCACTCAATTTTCACTCTCAAGCACACACCTCATCACTGGTTGTCTCACAAAATCGCATCAAATCACACCACACTCATCTTGACTTCGCAATCACAGCACCTTTAACACCCCATTATGACCCACCACACGCACAAGATCTGCACAGGGTAAACATTCGTGGTACACTTCATCCGACAAACACTCATCAAGATTTGAGGTATGAGTCCAACCCTATACTTTACTCACTCGAATTTGAGCTGGTGAAACGTTTATCCTTGAGTTCATGATGAAATTTTATGGGTTTATGAAGTTCTTGAAATGTTTTGTATGGTGTTATGCACCCCACGTCCCGAAACCCTTTAGGAATGAGCTGAGATGGTGAAATTAAGTGGTATTATGGAAACCCAAAGTGATTTGGGAACAGGAGGCAGTCCCTCAAGTCCATAAGAGCGCCCATGGAATTTGTGGCAGCCAAGTGATCAATGTAATGCCTCAATGGCAATACATGTCCCATTTGGAGCCCGAGTCTTCGGGAAAACCACCACTAGCGCCGTACATCTTGAATTCCATGAATTTTTAAATGAAAAGTAGCTTATAAGAAGCTAATAGGTAGCAATGTGTGTGAAAAATCATAAACTTTCCGAGGTGAAGTCTTAGTAACCTTTGCAAAGTGCGAAAACAGAAAGTGTATACTTGGTGACTCTAATTCATTACTAATATATTGTGCAGGTAAAACAATGTTTTCCAGAAAAGCTACCGGCCAGGGAAAGGCAACATCTTCAGCCCCGCCGAAAACCAAATCAAAACCTCCACCAGCTCAAAAGAAAAGAAAAGGAGGAGATGCTACTTCTAGCATGACTGGTGAGGAAGCAGTAGCTGTTATGGCTACTATGAGGTGGAAACCAGTTGGTCAAAGAGAATGTGGTGTCAACAGCATACCACCACACTCTAGGAAGTGGTACGCTCGTTTCAAACCCAAGCATGTCCACCCGGAAGGAGCTATGAGCGAGGGTCCTCTTAGAAAGAAATTCCCAACAATATGGAGAAGCATCTATGAATTGGGTATGGGATATGTGTTCAAACAACATGGAAACATCAACCTCAATTTATTCTGGGAATTCTATGTCGGGTTTGAACCGAAGGACAAGGAAGAATTAGTGCCAATTCGTGGGCACTTGGTGGATTTTTCGGCCAAGGCCATATGTGATTTTTGAGGTGCACCAAATGTTCCGGTGGAGCCTCTAGAGCAATTTATCCGCCATTCTAACCATAGGGAAGTGAGTAATACACTTTGTGGGGTTGATTCCAAGGCTGCTTGGATTCGGAATAGATCCATTAATCGACATAAAAGATTTCCCAAGAAGAACATGAAGGTTGAAACACAGGTATGGCTGAAACTGATTAATGCACGGATACTACCATGCACCCGTGACACCTTAATCAGCCGAGAGAGGATTTGTGTGCTCTACTTCTTAATGACTGGGCATCAAGTGAATGTGGGCCATCTGATTCAGTACCAAATGGGGTTGGTGCGTAAAAACAATAAAATTGATCGAATCCCTTTCCCGAATTTCCTGACCCAGTTCCTGCTAGATAGCAATGTAGTAGTTGAGGCCGACTTTGACCACATTATTGATCAACAACTCACTCGGGAAACTGACATCACTGGTTTGAGACTGAAAGAAGAGTCTTCATTGACCAATGCTGAGCCTTATGCCAGGGATGATGGCTTCACGACCTATCTCTATGGGATGATGGATTTGCAGTTGCACATAGGAGGTCGTCCGGCGTCGGTTAATGAAAGGGAGGAGTTGGATCAGAGCTATCCGCTCAACGCTCATGCTCTGCAAATGATAGGAGCAGGTGAGGGGTACAGGCTTCCAAATGATGAAGATATAAACACGCCTGATTATTCTGATGAGGAGCTCATACAATCGGATGAGGATGCTGATGGAGAGGATGTGTTTGAAGAGGAATGGAGACCATCCGATGATGATGACACTGAGTGACCAGGAAGTATCTTGCACTTTGTTTTGTTTTTTTGTTGTTGCTTTGTATATCTATGACGCACTTAGGATAGTGCATGAACTAAGTGTGGGGTGTTGTATATATGTTTTGTGTGTTGTTTGTGTTTTATTTCGTTTAGTTTTAGCTTTTATGTTCAGTGAAATGTTGTAGTTTGTTTGTTTGTTTTTCTTTTTTAGTCTTTAGGTTGTTAGGTTTGTTTGTTTTTAGCTTTTATGTTTTGTTTTATCATGTAAAATATATATATATATATATATATAATATTGACTCTTCCTACCGATGGATCTCCTAGACAGTTTTCTTGAGGGAAGTAAGTATAACGAAAAGACCAAAAAGATTTTTTTAAGGTAGTGTAGTATTTCCCTCTTGGTTTTTCTTTGGTCCACGGTTATTTTCCAAGGGTTTTTAATTGAACCGGGTGTAGGTAGTTTTTAATTTTTAGGAGTAGGAATCATATGGTTAAGGGCTTAATAGGAGAAATATCTCGAAACATGCTAATGCCTTGAGAATAGTCAATACTTTGGTTATGACGCTTAGGCTCAATTTTTGACTCTAGGATATATACCTTAAATCAGGAATTCTTAAGATTAACTTAAATGCTTTGACTGGAGTGTCATGATAGATCCAGTCCTAAGTGAGTTATGTGCCAAGTGTGTGTGAGATTTGTATACCATTCTGTGCATTGCATTTGATGTCTATAACTTGCCTCGTGTGTGTGCAAAGCGAAATAGAAGATCTGTTCAGTCTTGGAAGTGATATAGGAATTTCTTTATTAAGCCACTTATATATATTTTTACCCACCTAATTCCTTTGTATCGTTGTTAACCCCGTTGAGCCTATAATTCTATTTCTTTGGCAACCACATTACAAGCCATATCCCTTTGTTTGAATCGATCATATATTTGAACCTTGTCATCTCTCGTAAGCACTGAAAATGTGATGAATGATGGAAAAGTTAAAGTGTGGGGTGGTAGGTTGGTTTTTGAGCGGAATAATTGAAATAAGGAGAAAGGTGTATTGTTTGGAAAAGTAAGAATCATTTGAAAAAGAAAAAAAAAGAAAAGAAGAAAAGAAAGGGAAAAAAAATAAATAAAGTATAAATAGTAGTATTGTTGTGAAAGAGAAATATATGTGATGACTATTAATGAAATTGTGCTTAAAGAAGTATGGGTTAATAACATTGTTGTGAAGGTGGATTTTGGCTTAAAATGAGTTTAAGGTTGAACGTTAAAGTTTATGTATTAATGTGCTTAGGGAGGTGTAGTCACTCTTATATCCAAATGTATCCTTCCCGTCCCGCAGCCTACATTACAACCAAAATAAAGTCATACTTGATCCTAGACTGAATGAGCTCGATTAGTAGAGTAGTACACTACGGGCAAGCATATGGTGCATCTTTTGTGGCATATGAATGTTGTTTCTGAGAGAGAGTGAATGCTTTCTATCTTGAGTTCCTCAGTGTTCTTAAATATTATTGTGTGAGGAACTAGCTCTTTGCTTTGGTGAGGGAGCATGATTCATGAAGGAAAGGTAATGTTGTTGACCTCTATGTTAGAGTAGTTAGTGAATTGTGAATAAAGCATGGTATTTGTGAGTCGATTATTGAGGCGAGGATGTCACACCTTTGTGCTTGAACTGTTTTAAATATTCTTGGTATAACGTGTTAAGAGATTTGCTTAATAAGTTGTGTACATGAGTGTAGTTTGATTGCTCGAGGACGAGCAAATGTTTAAGTGTGGGGTATTGATGCGAGGCTAGAATTCATGGTTTAACATGTTATATGCCCTACATTTTATGTGCGTTAATGATAAAAATACACCTTTTATGTGCATAATAGAGTCTATTTCATGTGTAGGTGAATTGGAGATGGAAACTGAGCTAAATGGATGCAAATACATCGAAAATACGCTCAGGAGGTGAGGAGGAGTGCACCGGGCTATAGCCAGGCGCCAGAGCCCAAATGCCTGACCCTGCCTGGCGGTAAGCAGGCGTTAGAGTCCAAACGCCAGCCTTAGCCTGGCGTTAGCCAGGCGTTGGAGTCAAAACGCCAGCCTTAGCCTAGCGTTATCCAGGCGCCAGGGCCCAAACGCCAGGCCCATGTTTCGGTCAATTCCGAGTTTCGACGAGTTTAAGTGTTTCCCTGTTGGAATAAAAGTCTCCTACACGTTTAGGGTTTGTCCTAAACATATAAATAGACCCCTAAAACACAACTTAACGAGGATTGGAAGGCAGACGAAGGATTTGAAGAGAAAAAACCANTAATTTGTTGTGATATTAATATATTTTGGTTGATTAATCTCTATTTGTTCAAATACGTTCTTGTTGTAGTTGATTGAAAGGGCCCTCAATTAGTTGTTCCTATTTATTATGTATCTACTTGAGAGAGAGTGCATATTTAGGTAGTTGTTTGAACAACATCACTCCCGGAGTATAGACGAAAGTCATAACCGAGGGTTTAGAGGTTGGATTAGAGATAACGATACCTCGGGTGCAATCTAAAGTGAACTGTAATGCAATCTAGCTAGCGTAACTTGAGAGAGTGCGTCTAGTAAATTATCATAATTACTTGAGAGAGATTTATGGTAGATAGAGTGTTCATGATTGATAGAGACGATTAATTAAACTATAAGAAATATCCGAGAAAGAATTCACCAACGGGGGAAACCAAACCTTAGATCTTTATTATCATTATTTATAACACATTGTTAGTAATTGCTAGTTTATTATTATTGTCAGTAGAATTAGTAAAACATCACCAATTTATATTAAAAAGTCTTGAGAGAATTGATTGAGTAAAAGTTGCGTATTCTAAAGACTTGATTGATACGTAAATTCCCTGTGGGATCGACTCTGGGCGTAATACCCCGAATTATATTTGCAATGCCCGCTTAGTCTTTTATTAGACATAGTTGAGCGTGATCACTTATGTTCAAACGATATTACCTGGCAGAATTATTTATGCACTTTCTCAGAGTGAATGTGATCATGAAAGGATAAACTTACCTCCGGACTTGTCATTTTTACACTTGGGATCTTCAGTCCATATTAGTTCCTTAACTTGATTATTTAGGCGTTTAAGAGGATAAATTTGATCATAATGAAGGATTCCAGATTCTTTCTTCTAGTGAGCCTTTGATTATCCACTTTACATCCTTTGAAAGGACAATTTCAGCAAGTTAAATAACTGCTTATGCACTATTATGGGACGAATTTGACTATCAAAGAGTTAAATTCAACTACCTTAGTGCTAGCATTTACATAATTCTAAACTATATGGTATTTTAATTGTCTAGGCATTATAGGGGATGAATTTGACCACTCTAGGGTTCAAATTCCTCACCCTAATGCCCTTCTTAACTACATATTTTATACCCTTTTTGAGGGGTAACCTTCAGCCAATTAGTGTTTATGCACAACTATGTGGTGAATTTGACTATCAACAAGTCAAACTCATCTACCCTAGTGCTAACACTAACATATCTAGAGACTTGCTTGTTGAATCTCTTTATTGACCAAAGAGATTTAATTGAAGGCATTTTTTGTGCATTCTTAGGGAAAGAATCTGACCATAGAAAAGGCCAGATTCAATCGTCCTAGTGCAACTTGTTCTATTATTCGGAACTATAAATATTTAAATACATAGCCATTAAACAACATATACCAACCAAAAAATACAGATATCAAAACAGTATTTGTCACACTCACAGGTTCATTATCATGCTAACAAACATCTATAAAACCACTTTTACATACAGTAGAAGAAACAACCTTATTTATCAAGAACAACTTGCTTAAGAAATGAGTAAAAGAAGATAATTCCAAGCCATCATTTCATTGAGAACAAGAAAATTTAATACATACTTTTTTTAAGAGTAAAACAACAGAAAATTTGACCAAATAAATGTCAGATGCTAAAAACTGGAGATCAACACAGCAACTAACAAGCAAAAAAACCAGTAGTAGAGAAACCCAGAAAGTGAGAGCTTAAAAAACCAGAAATTAAAGCGAGACCAGCAAGAAAACATATTTCAACCTGATAAACTTTTAAAAAGCTAGAAAAACCAGTCAGCTACCACCCAAGTTCAAGAGTACCAAGACTGAGGAAAACCAGGTTTTTCCCCCAGATATTTCTATACCTAAATCGAGTGTTCTTTCAGTATAGGATTTCTACTGTGTGTGTGTGTGTATGAAATTTCTGTATCCATATTTTCATCAGGAAAAAAGGTTCAAAAAGCCAACCCAGAATATGTAAAAAGAAAGTCTATTTATAGGGGGCTCAAGGATGGGATATGCTTTGCCATGTTCCTTATTCAAGAGCCAAAAAATAGTACAAAATAGTGTATAGGGCAGCTGTCAACCTTATCTTTGGGACAGCTGCCCCTATTCTAGAGCCTTCCTCTTTAGAAAATACCCTTTTAACCTTAAAAATCTGATTTCCTAAACTGAGTTACCTAATGCACCCCTTGGAGACCCTAAATTTACCATTGGGTAATCAAGGTTAAACTCAGTTGGGTTATTATTTAAAATTGGTTGGTTAACCCTAGTTATGTTCTTTAGTCACCTTATTAGTTTTTCTTAATTATGGTTGAGCCAAACTAGTTAAAGGTTAATTGATTAAGTCAATCTAGTTAACCTAGGTTAACTGATTTAGTCTAATTAATTACTAAAATCAGGGACTTAACTAATCATTAAGCCTAGGTTAGAGGATTTGTTTTAGTTAATTATCCCTAAATTAATTATCTTGGACAGACTTTAGGACTTGGTTAATTGTTTAAGGGACTATCAACCTAGGTTAAACTAGTTAAACAAGTTATTTTAGGAAATTATTATTAACTAAATTAGTCTTGATAAATCTAGGTTAAACCATGACCATACACTGGTATAGAACTAAGTATTAGCCTAATTAATTGATCAAATGGATCACTAAGCAATTAATAAATATAAATACCCATGACTAAGGAAAGAAATAGTAAATTCTACAAGTTGACATGCTCATTAAAATGGTATATTGACAAATCAATTAATCAATACAAGACAGTAGATTGAATACATAATGCACATAGTGATGAATCCAACTAAAAAATAGGCATGATCGTCAAGAAACATTATTGCTAATTATTGGGCAGCATTAAACAAAAACAAAATCGTCGCGACTAATTCATGAATTACGAGAGAACAAAGAAAGAAAAAATATGAACTTAATCAGAACGATTCATAGCTTTAAGAATAGACACAGACAAAGTAATAATATAAAACAAAAAACAAAATGAAAAGAGTCAGTGATTTAAACACGATTTTGTTGAAACAGAGCATAGAAAACAGTAGACAAAAGGAGATACCCGTTTAAGGGATTTAGCCGGAAAAAATGAAGGTTCCTGGACCTTGGCCGGACTCCGGAGGGTTTGAAAATGACTCAAACCCACATAAATCAATAGTCCTCGATGAGAGCTATCGTTTCATGTAGGTGAGAGCCATTAGACATCTTTGAATTGGCCGGATATGGACCATTAGGTTTTTCAGTATTCTAGATCTGAAATTACTCGAAATTTGATATTTGCTTGGGGAAATCAATGGTGGGATGGGGTTGAGGGTGAGGAGAGGGTCATAGGGTGAAAGTTTGGGGTGGTTTGGAGGTCGTCTGCCACCGGTAGGCGACTTCCGGGCTCAATTGGGCCTGGTTATTGGAGTAGTGTAGTGATAGGGTTGGGCCTGGTATTTCTCGGCCCAAGTCCGATTTTAGGCCTAATTTTGCCTATACTAATCTAATTAATTAGCATTTATTAATCAAACAGTTAATAGAAAAGTGTAGTGATTAGTTCGAACTTAATTTGTCTATTTATTAATTAATTTTAATATTCCAATTAAATCCATAAAAAATGATTAATTTTTAGCAATTACTTACCAAAACTACATCACCTCAAATAATCATTATTCTTTTGTTATTCAATTCAATTAATCACAAATAATGAGTTTATAATTCCTCGATAATAACGGTGCACCGAATTATGTAATTTTAAATAATTTTAAGAAAAAGACGAACTATGAATATGCACATGCAAAACAATTCACAATTAATCGCTAAAAATTCAAAGTAATCTGTAAGATTAATTTACTTATCTAATTTTGTAAGAGTATTTAGTAGGTGAAAAATTACATGCTCATAAGTGCTGATTGTCCTCAATCTACCATGGCTAATGGCTAATGTATTCTTATGCATATTTTCTTTATCTTTTTTTGAGCTTCCTATTTTATGCATATTAACTTTTATCTGTATTGGTATTTCAGGGAAAAAGAGAGAAATAGGTCACAATATTGCCTTCTTATAAGATGAGAAGAACTACTATGGCATTTGGTACTCCAAAGAGGATCATTTAAACCCGAAATCACGATGATGATGACATGCAAATAAAGCAATCCCAACAGTTACATTACTTTTTCATATTGAAATAATATATTCAACAATATATATATATATATATATTGAAACAGGCTTAAGTAAATAAAATCTCATAATAGCTGAAAGAAAACAGCGCAACTCAAAACACGATTCCCCAAAATCCATATCACGCCTCGAACCATGGCATGAGTGTAACACGACACTTGGTGCCTGACAACATGTGACCGAACGAACCAAATTGTATGGATGCATCAACATATGGTATAACTGTAAGCTATATGGAAATATACAATATGATGATCTTCTAAAGAATCTGACTGAAATAACATAGATGCGGAAAATACTGAAAAATCTGCAAGTATAAACGAGTAGCCGACAAGACTAACACATAAGAGCATGCTAACATCTGACTGACCGAACTATAGTCTATGAAGCCTCTAAAGAATACTGGAATGCTTAATGTTTACCGAGACAAGGTCCCCGGTGTACCTTATTAACTGAAATACTATAATGACTATAAAAGGGAGGGATAATGCCCTGAAAGACTTGGGCTCATCAATAGCTAATACGAGATGTTAAGCAAGCAGGGTCGTCAAACTATAAATTGTTACCTACATCCGAGATGCAGGCCCCGAGCAAAAATGGACGTCAGTACATTTGAATTGCACTGGTATGTAAAACAACTTAAGGAAAGAATTGTAAATTCCGAAACTGAAACTGATAACTGATAACTGAACTAAACATAGGAAATAAGGTTATGAATACTCCCTCTTCTGAATGATGAACCAAACTGTTTATCTGAATAAAAGGATTGTGATATATATATATATATATGTGTGTGTGTGTGTGTGTGTGTGTGTGCACAAATTGCAGCCTCGGGCTCAAGTATACGTATACATAACTGCGGCCTTGGCCCAAATACAGGTGTTCAACATTCAGGAATTTAGAATCAGGAAATGAGAATCATACTGCAATACATGATACTGAAATAATGAACCATACTGAGTTAGATGATACTGGAATTATGAACATGACTAGACTAAGATGTGTACTCATAATAAGTTGATTTGTCTTAAATGAAACTCATAGAATATTGAATTATTAGGAAACTATGCCATCTAGAGAATAGAAGTTCTATGACTCTTCATGGAACTAACACATAATTACTTTTTGAGGAAACTAGTAATAGTCATAATGTATGGGACGTAGGGAGAATCACATACGTTTTCAAACGTAAAGAGTTAGCCTCACAATTCTTAATTTCGCCCCTTAGTGATACTACTTCAATCTTTTTGGGAGAAATCTTGTTAAACCATTCTTTGAATTCTTGATAATGGGGATTGCGTACCTTTAAGATGGGAGGGGTTGGAGGTCTTGAGAGAGTGGAGAAGAGCTCCAAAATCCGCCAAACAAAGTGGGGAAAATAATCCCCGAATGTCTTATATCAAAATAGGGTCAGGTAGAAAACAAAAAAAAAGGATTTGCACAGCCGCAACAGATAGGGCGTTGCATAGGACAGCGCGGTAATGAAAAATGTGTTTAGAAACGAAATTTGGAAGTGTTCTGTAAATCTTCACAGCCGCGGCGCATGGGGCGGCGCGGTAGTGTAAAATTCTGCCAGCTTTTGGTAGTTTGATCATAACTTCTGGTAGGAGTGTCCAAATGATGAACGGTTTTAAGAGTTAGAAACTAGACATAAAGAGATTTCCTTTTATATTCTGTGAATCACCTAATAAATTATATATCCGTAGATATGATCGTCCAAAGTGTGGTCTTGTGCATACTAATTTTGAACTTTAGTCCATCATGTAATTTTCCAACTTGGCTTAGACTTAGTCTCTCCTTGAACCCCAAAACACTTACGATATGCCTCATACACTTTTTATCATAACCAATTGATTACCATCATGTTAATACTTATTTAATGCATCTACATCCGATTCAAATTTACGGGGTGTTACATTATCTCCCCGTTAGGATCATTGTTCCTCGAATGATTGTCCTTGTTGTATCTTCGGCTAACTCCAGACCTTAAATGGGTATGGTGGGAACATGAACATTTGTTAACACTTGCATACTAAACTGAATTAATACACGATTAGTGAACTGATGAGATACTAAACTGAATAGGTACTAGACTGAATGACTATTAAACTTACTAAACACTGAAAGACATAGAGATTGTAATATAAGGTCTGAAAGAGAAATTTAGTTACCGTCTAGATTCTCTGATTGCTCCTCAAAGATATGGGGATATATGGACTTTATGTCTTATTCGTCTTCCCATGTAGCCTCTTCAACCTTTTGATTCCTCCAAAGCACTTTCACTGAAGCAATTTCCTTAGTTCTGAGTTTGCGGATTTGACGATCAAGGATAACCACTGGAATTTATTCGTAAGTCAGGTTGTCTTTAACCCCTATAGTCTCTGTAGGAACCACAAGATAAGGTCCTCCTATGAATATCTTTAATATAGACATGTGAAACACTGGGTGTACAATCGCAAATTCTTGTGGCAATTTTAACTCATAAGCCACCGGCCCGATCCTTCGCAGGATTATACATGGTCCAACATATCGGGGACTGAGCTTCCCCTTCTTCCCAAATCTCATAACGCTTTTCATAGGCGTAACTTTCAGAAACACCCAATCATCCACTTGAGACTCTAAGTGTCTATGTCGCACGTCTGAATAGGACTTTTGGAAACTTAGACGATATTCAAGTGCTCTTGTATCAAGTTGACTTTTTCCATAGCCTGATAGACCAAATCAGGTCCTAACAATTCTGCTTCTCCAATTTTGAACCAACCAATTGGTGATCTACACCTTCACCCACACAGAGCTTCGTACGGTGCGATCTTGATACTAAGTCATAGCTGTTATTATAAGAAAACTCAATGATAGGTAGATGATCGTCCCAATTACCTTTAAAATCGATAACACACGCCCTCAAAATATCCTCAAGAGTCTGCATTGTGCGTTCTGCCTGGCCATCTGTCTGAGGATGAAAACTGGTGCTAAGGTTTCACCCTTGTGCCCAATCCCTTCTGAAAGGATTTCAAAAAGTTAGCTATGAACTGAGCACCACAATCTGAGATGATGGACAAATGAGTCCAATGCAATCAGACTATTTCTTGGATATGCAACTTGTCATAATCCTCGGCCGAATCCGTAGTCTTCACTGGTAAGAAGTGAGCTGACTTGGTAAGTCGGTCTACAATCACCCAAATCGAATCATGCTTCCAAAACGAGCGAGGTAGACCTGTTATGAAGTCCATGTTTATCATCTCCCATTTTCAAACGGGGATTTCTATACTCTGAGTTGGACCACTAGTCCTCTAGTGTTCGACTTTCACCTGCTGACAATTTGGACACTTAGCCACAAAATCTGCTATGTTCTTTTTCATATCGTGCCACCAATAAATCTCCTTATGATCACGGTACATCTTTGTGGAACCTGGGTGAATAGAATACCTGGAATTGTGGGCTTCTGACATAATCCGCTCTCTGAGCCCATCTACGTTTGGAACGCATAGTCTTCCTCTATACCTCAAAGTACCATCATCTCCCCCTTGTTCAAAATCCGTAGTCCTGTGTTTATGAATTCCCTCCTTCACCTCTAATATGTAGGGACCAGTGAACTGCTTTTCCTTCACTTCGGCTACTAAGGAGGATTCAGCCCTATTCTGAAGAACAACGCCACCATCTTCGGAGTCCAAAAGTCGAACTTCCTAGACTTGCTAAGTGGTGGAATTACTTCATCATATTTCTCTTGTCTGCCTCAACATGAGTTAAGCTTCCCATAGAACGCCAACTGAGAGCATCGGCTACAACATTTGCTTTCCCCGGATGATAGAGGATATCAACATCATCATATTTAACTAATTTGAGCCACCTTCTCCAACGTAGATTCAATTCTCTTTACTTGAAGATGTACTGGAGACTCTTTTGATATGTAATAATGTCAACATGCACCCCATACAAATAATGGCGCCAGATCTTAATCGCAAACTCCACAACTGCTAATTTAAGATCATGAGTCGGGTAATTCTTCTCGTGAGCCTTGAGTTGTCTCGATGCGTAGGCTATGAATTTACCATTTTTCACTAATACGCACCCAAGACCAACCCCTGATGAATCACAATAAACAACGAACCATTCAGTTCCTTCCGGTAGTGTCAAGACTGGAGATGAAGTCAACCTCTTCTTTAACTCCTCAAAACATTTCTCACAAGCGTCCGATCATTGAAACTTGATTTTATTCTGAGTTAATCTAGCCAAAGGGGACGAAATATAAGAAAATCCCCCGACAAAATGCCTATAATAGCCTGCTAGACCCAAGAAACTTCTTATATCAAATGTTGTAGGCCAATATATATATATATATATATATATATATATATATGTGTGTGTGTGTGTGTGTGTGTGTGTGTGCACAAACTACGGCATCGGGACCAAGTATACGTATACATAACTGCAGCTTCAGGCCCAAAAATGCATAAAGCATAAATTGCGGCCTAGGGCCCAAATACAGGTGTTCATGCTTCAGTTTGCAGTAGAGATGCTTCAGTTCTGTTTGATCAGGGATCTACTTATTCATATGTGTCATGTTATTTTTCTTCATATTTGGTTGTGCCCCGTGATTCTTTGACTGCCCTGTGTATATGTCCACACATGCGGGAGATGCTATTGTACTAGACTACGTTTATCACTCGTATGTAGTTACCATCAGGAGTCTTAAGAGTGTGAAGATTTTTCTTCTTGATATGGTAGACTTTGATGTCATATTGAGTATGGATTGGTTGTCACCTTATCACGCTATATTGGATTGTCACGCCAAGATGTTGACCTTAGCCTTGCCGGGGTTACCTCGATTAGAGTGGAGAGGGAATCATGTCCATTCTACCAGTAAGGTTATCTCTTATATGAAGGCTCGACATATGATCGAGAAAGGGTGTCTAGCTTATTTGGCTTATGTCCGCGATTCTAGTCAGAAGGTTCCTCCCTTGGATTCTGTACCGGTTATACGAGAGTTTTCAGACGTATTTCCTGCATACGTGTCTGAGATGCTACATGATAGGGATATCGACTTCTGTATTGACTTTGTTGCGGGCACTCAACCCATTTCTATTCTTCTATACCATATGGCCCGCCAGAGTTGAAAGAATTAAGCAAGGAGTTTGAAGATTTTCTTGATAATGGCTTCATTAGACCTAGTGTCTCGCCCTAGGGTGCGCCCGTGCTGTTTGTGAAGAAGAAAGATGTGTTGATGAGGATGCGCATAGATTATCGGCAGTTGACCAAATTCACTATCAAGAACAAGTATATATTTTCGAGGATTGATGAATTATTTGATCAACTTCAGGGTGCCAAAGTGTTTTTGAAGGTATTTAGGTGGATGTTGTATTAGCAGAGGGTATTGAGGTGGATCCCAAGAAGATTGATGTAATTCAGAATTGGCCTAGACCTACATCAGCCATGGAGATCCGTAGTTTCTTGGGTTTGGCAGGTTATTACCGTCGGTTTGTGGAGGGCTTCTTATCTATAGCAGCACCGTTGACCAGATTGACCCAGAAGGGTGTCAAATTCAGGTGGTCAGACGAGTGTGAGGTGAGCTTTCATAAGCTCAAGACTGCTTTGACTACGGCGCCAGTGTTGGTGTTACCCATAGGTACATGATATTATATTGTATATTGTGATGCATCTCGGGTTAGACTTGGTGCAGTGTTGATGCAGGATGGCGAGATAATTTCATATGCTTCGCGGCAGTTGAAGGTTCATGAGAAAAATAACCATGTTTATGATCTAGATCTGACAACCATTATTCATGCACTAAAGATTTAGAGGCACTGTCTTTACGACATGCCATGTGAGGTATTCACAGATCATCATATTTTTAAGTATTTTCTCAAGAAGAAGGAGCCGGATTTGAGGCAGAGGAGATGGTTGGAGATGTTGAAAGACTATGATTTCACCATACTGTATCATTCAGGGAAGGCCAATGTGGTGGCCGACGCTTTGAGTAGAAAGTCAGCTAGTATGGGCAGCCTTGCGTACATTCTAGTTGGTGAGAGACCACTTGTATTAGATATTAAAGCTTTGGCCAATCAGTTCGTGAGGTTAGATGTTTCTGAGCGTATCGGAGATTGGCAGTATGATGACCCTTATTTTCTTGACCTTAGGGACACAGTGCGGCATGGTGATGCCAAGCAGGTTAATATTGGAGATGATGGAGTTTTGAGGATCCAGGGTCGTGTTTGTGTGCCTAATGCGGATGGAATTTGTGAGTTGATTCTTGAAGAGGCCCATAGTTGCCGGTATTCTATTCATCTGTGCGCCACCAAGATTTATCAGGACTTGCGGCAGCATTATTGGTGGAGGAGAATGAATAAAGATATAGTTGCTTATGTGTCTCGGTGCCTAAATTGCCAGCAGGTAAAGTGTGAGCATCAGAGACATGGTGGTTTGCTTCAGAAGTTAGAGATTCCTGAGTGGAAGTGGGATCGTATCACTATGGATTTCATTGTTGGACTCCTATGGACTCAGAAAACGTTCGATGCAGTTTCAGTCATTGTGGACAGGCTGACCAAGTCAGTGCATTTTATTCATATTGCAGTCTCATATTCTTCAAAGCGTTTGGTAGAGATTTATATCCGCGAGATCGTCTGTTTTCACTGTGTTCCCGTGTCTATAATTTCAAATCAAGGTACGCAGCTCACCTTGCACTTCTAGAGGGCAGTACAACCTGAGTTGCACATGCATATTGAGCTGAGCACAAAATTTCATCTTCAGACAGACGGATAGTCTGAGTGCACTACTCAGATATTGGAGGATATTCACCGCACCTGTGTTATAGACATCGGAGGTTCTTGAGATCAGTTCTTGCCATTAGCGGAGTTTCCCTACAATAATAGTTATGAGTCGAGCATTCAAATGGCTCCCTAAGAGGCATTATATGGTAGGCGGTGCCGATCGCCAGTCAGATGGTTTTATCCGGGGGAGGCTCGATTATTGGGTACATATCTATTACAGGATGCCTTGGATAAGGTCACGATTATTCAGACTTCGCACAGCTCAGTACAGGTAGAAGAGTTATGATGACCGTAGAGTTCGTGATGTTGTGTTCATGGTAGAAGGGAGAGTGTTGCTCAAGGTAACACCCATGAAGGGTGTGATGAGGTTTGGAAAGAAGAGCAAGTTGATCCCTAAGTATATTGGACCTTTTGAGTTTCTTGAGCGAGTGGAAGAGGTGGCCTACAAACTTGCGTTGACACCTGCATTGTCAGCAGTTAATCTGGTATTCCATGTGTCCATGCTCCGGAAGTATCATGGTGATCCAGCCCACGTGATAGATTTCAGTACTGCCCAGTTGGACAAGGATTTGACTTATGAGGAGGAGCTGGTGGCTATTCTAGCCCGACAGGTTCGTCAGTTAAGATCAAAGAGTTATCCTTTAGTCTGAGTGCGATGGAGAGTTCAGCCTGTTGAGGCAGCTACCTGGGAATCCGAATCAGATATGCAGAGTAGATATCCCCACCTTTTCACCAGTCCAAGTACTTTTCTATGTCCGTTCGAGGAAGAACCATTGTTATAAAGGTGGAGAATGTGATGACCCGATAGGTCATCTCGTGTTTTGAAACCTAATTATGTCATCGAAGGCTTAAAAATCATGGTTAGGCTTCCTCAATTTGCGTGCGTAGTCTAGCCATCTTTCCGGAAAGCTTTTTACGTTAAAAATTGTTAAAAATGAGACAATTTACCTAAAACTACATTTGAGTGGACTTCGGTCAACAATTTTGTAAAATGGACCCGGATTCATGTTTCGATGGTCCCAATGTGTCTGAATCGTGATTTGGGACATGGGCGTATTCCCAGAGTCAAAATTGAAAGTCCCTAGCCCGAGATATCAGGCTTTGTCAAAATTTAGTTAAAGGCTAAATGCATTTGAGATAATTGACCAATGTTTGACTTCTTGGATAACGGGTCCGTATTTTAGTTCTGGGACCCAATATAGGTCCAATATCACATTTATGACTTGTCTGTGAAATTTGATAAAAAACGAAATTGGTTTGACATGATTCAAATGTCCGGTTGAGAAATTAGAAATTTTAAAGTTTGCTTGGAAATTGCATTTGATTTGGTGCTAAATTCGTAATTCTAGGTGTTATTTTTGCAATTTGATCGCGCGAGCAAATTTATATGATGTTTTTAGACTTGTATGAACTTTTGGATTATAGCCCCGTGGGCAGGTTAGTTTCGGATAGGCTACGGAGTGAAATTAGACTTGGAATAATTGCTGGTGTATATGATATTGTTGCAGGCCTTTGATCTCCATTTGCAAGATCAGGCATCGCAATTGCGACCTCTGAGAGGCTTGCATTTCTGAGCTTCTCATCGAAAATGCGAAGAGAGGTTGGGCCACACAATTTTGCATTTGCGAAAGATTCGTCACATTTGTGACATGGATCTGGGAGGGGCAATCATCGCATTTGGGATCGTGGGGTCGCATTTACGGCCAGCTTAGTTCGCATTTGAGAACTTTTCTTCGCAATTGCGAAGATATAAGAAATGTGAGATTTCTCGCAAATGTGATGGATTTCTCTCATTTGGGGGCTTCCCATTTGCGAAGCCCGGTCGCTAGCTGGTAAAACTTGACTTAGACGGGATTTTTGCTCATCTTTCAAAATAAGAAACCTCCCATGCGATTTTCCAAAGACCCTTTCTTCCACAAAACATTGGTAAGTGATTCAACCCAATTTTCTTTCAATCATTCACTATATTTTACAAATGTTTAACCTAAAATCTAAGGTTTTCATTGTGGAATTGGTGGTTGGGTAGAATTAGGAATTTTTGAGAAATTGAGATTTTGGCCTCAAATTGAGGTTGTATTCAAAAACTAATTACATAACCGGGCTCGGAGGTGAATGGGTAAATGGATTTTGGTCCGAACATCGGGTTTTGACCAAGTGGACCTAGGGTCGATTTTAGTCTTTTTGGGGAAAAGGTTGGGAAATAAAAATTTATGCATTTTAGTTGGCTCCTTAAGCAATAGCTGATGTTAATAAGTTAATTATGGCTAGATACGAGTGGTTTGGAGGCGGATTATAGGGGAAGGCCCCGGTAGATCTTTGATTCACTGCGGAGTGAGGTAAGTGTTGTGTGTAACCTTGACTTGAGGGAATTGGGAACCCTTGGACTATGTGTTAAGTGAATGTCATGTGAGCGGCGTATATGCAAGGTGGCAAGTGCTTATATTCTGCCGAATTATATTTTTTCTCTAATTTACCGATTTCCCTTCATTAATTCTTGTCTTGTCTTCACTGTTATTTGCTCTAAATGCTTTCCATGCTTAATTGTTACTTGTAAATCAATATCTTCTCCTGTTAATGCTGTTATTTCTTTTCATAGTTTTACGAATCTCTGCTAATTTCTTAAACTGACTTGTTGGCACATTCTAATTTGTAAATTGCTGGATTGGTCTCGCTGCGTAGTATTACTTGTCTAGATTCTTATATTGTACAAGGTTTCCTTCTTCAGTTCAGTTTGACATTTTTTGGTCGTAAAATCTTTTGTGGTTTGATCTATTGATTTGACTATGTACATTGAGTGTCTAGTACTGATATGGTGGGATCAGGATGCACGCCGCAGCAGGTCTAATAAAGGTGGACTTGAATCGGGGAATAAGGGTAAATTCATATTGTACGGTAGGATCGCGTTGCACGCCGCAATAGGTGGAATAAGGGTGAATATATATGGTGAATAAGAGTGAAATATGATACTGAGATTGATATATGGTGGGATCGGATTACGTGCTGCAACATATATATATTATTTACTATTGTTGATATTGCTTCGGTGAAGTAAGTGAGGATTCTATGTTGTATGGTGGGATCGGGTATTGCGCCACAACAACCTATTTTTTCCATTTCTTGTGTTGTGTATGTTTTTTCGGTATTGGTATTTGGAGTATTAATGATTGGTAATTCTGGTCTATAATGGCTTATTCTCGCGGCTGTAGCTATTATTTTCAGTTAACTGTTTAGTTCTGTTCAGTGTTTCTATTATTCTGTCACTATTATATATACTGCGTACATGTTTTAGTGTAGGTTACCCGCCTTAGCCTCGTCACTACTCCATCGAGGTTAGGCTTGACACTTACCAGTACATGGGGTCGGTTGAACTGATACTACACTCTGCACACTGTGCAGATTTTAGAGCGAGTCCCAGCGGCGATTATTAACGTGCTCGGATTGGACACTTGCAGAGACTTGAGGTATTAGTGTTCTGCGCCCGCTTCTCCTGGATTCCCCATCCTCTTTCTATTTAGCGGTGTGGTTTCATTCGTACAGCTTGTATTCATTTTAGACCCTTATGTGTATTATTCTAGAAGCTCATGCACTTGTTACACTAGATTAAGGGCTTTGTAATAGATGTTTGGCTGGTTCAACTTCCGCATTTATATTAGTTCTTTCTTAAATTTGTTATTTATCTGTTAAAGGAAATAAATTGTTCTAATGTTGTCTTGCCTAGCAAGTGAAATATTAGGCGCCATCATTGTCCCGGCGGTAGGAATTCCGGGTCATGACACCTTTTCGTTTGGTTTTTAACTTACATGAACTTATAGTGTCCAAAACTTTCAAGTGTTTAAATGTAAGTGTAGTTGTCTACATCAAGTAACCTATTATAACTGATAATTACATGATACAACAACAACTACTACTACAGTCTACAAAAGTAAAAAATACATCATCGATCAATCAATATCGCCCTACAAGTCTTTGTAATATAGTCTACAAACTAATCAAAAAATTAGTTGTAAACTGTATCAAACCTTACCTCCATAAAATAATAGGTCCAACACAGTCAAGTTTCCAACATGGGACGCGTGCATCTGACAATGCCATCATTATTTAGGAAATCCTTAACCACCTCAAAAATAAAAAAAAGGGAGAATGGGACATGGAAAAGGCTTTTGAAAAGCTTGAATGGTCCTTCATAAAGAACGCGCTCCATTATTGTAATTTCCCCAATAATCTCATATCCCTAACAATGTCATTCATTACAACATCCTCTGTATATATATTTATCAATGGATCGTGTACTAAGTTTTTCAACCATCTAGGGGCATAAGACAAGGAGATCCTTTATCTCCTTACATCTTCATTATGTGCCTGGAACGCTTATCATGGAATATATTCCAATCAATCGACTATCTATTATGGAAACCCATACAGATTTCTCAACATGGACCTCAATTATAACAACTTTTTTCGCATACAACATCAATTGTTGTCTAAAGTTAATACTACCAGCTGCAACACTATGATTGACACACTTAATTCTTTTACCACTCTATCAGGACAAACTATTTTTCTACTCCAACAATTGCACTACTGCAGCAAAACATAATATTCTTACTTGTTTTAGCATGAAAGAAGGAAAACACTTTGGGAAATATTTGGGATTTTCCATGTTTCATAATAGGCCAAGTGAGTCAGACTTCCAATTCCTACTAGCTAATTTCAAGGCAAAACTTGCCGGTTGGAAAACTAGGTTCTTATCACTACTAGTGTCACGACCAAAATTTCCCTCCGTTGGGTATCGTGATGGCACCTAGTCTTAGTGACTAGGTAAGCCTAACACTTCCACTAAACAACAATAATAAGGGAATTTAAAAAAAATTCGAAATAGAATTCTTGACAGAATTTACAATTTCCCAAAACCCAGTAAGTACAAGCCATAAGCTCTACGAAATCTTTCTATCAAATCTAACTACACCTGTCTAGGAATAAATAAGTATCGTTGAATAGAATAAAATAGGAAGGTGAATCTGATGCGAATGCAGCAGCAGGTTACCTTGAGTCTCCTCAGCAAGATCTGCGCAGCTACCAACAACCATAACCTGAAGTTGCACACAAAAATGTGCAGAAGTGTAGTATGAGCACACCACAGTGGTGCCCAGTAAGTACCAAGACTAACCTCAGTGAATTAGTGACGAGGACTAGTCAAGACACCACCGTTCTAATAAGTCAAAAGGCAAGATGTATAAATGACCGAACCAAAATATCTGTCTAAAGAGTTCTCAATGTAATTAACAATACGATCGAATAATATGGAAGAAAATTCTAATCACGATCAACGGACAGCATAATAGAAATACGCAAAGGGAATGGAACGGATGAAATCCAAATGGCGGGAAGTACAATCCAACAAAAACACAAGCAACTCAGCACTGCATCAATTTATTCACGTCAGACCTTAGCCAATGACTCAATAAAACTGGTCAAACTTTTGAGTGAAAATCGTTAAATCGTGAGTTCATTTTGGAATAGAGAAATTTCTTCTTTGAAACATACTTTACCTGAATGTATATTTATATATTTTTATAAGGAGAAATATTTATAACATAGTCTCTTCAAATACGGGATGTTCAAATACACTCCCAATTACTGCTCTTTCAAGTATCATCAAAATACGTGATGTTCAAAATACATTTTCCCAAGTACTGCCCTTTCAAATATCATCAAAACACGTGATGTCCAAAATATATTTTCCCAAGAGCTGCTTTTTCAAATATCATCAAAACACATGATGCTCAATATATATTTTCCCAAGTACTACTCTTTCAAATATCATCAAAATACGTGTTGTTCAAAATATATTTTCCCAAGTACTGCTCTTTCAAATATCATCATTCTGCAAGACAAATGTTTTTCAAATATACTTTCGAAAAGAAGTCCTTTAGACATAACTTTTCCTGGAAATAATTTATTTTCAGCTATACTATTCAATATATATATATATATATATATCTTTCGATTCAAATCTCCTCAATCATAAAACTACCGGAATTCAGTCTACCACTCAGAATGTGTCATGCTATGCAGTACAGGGGGAAAGCTCCCAGATCTCTTTTCGTAGTCCCAATTTAAATATGAGATTCAGTACAGGGGGAGAGCTCCCGGATCTCTGTCCGCAGTCCAAATTTAAATTTGTGATGCAGTATAGGGGGGAAGCTCCCGGATCTCTGTCCATAGTCCCAATTTAAATATGTGATGCAGTATAGGGGGAAATCTCCCGGATCTCTATTCGTAGTCCCAATTTAAATATGCAATGCAGTACTGGGGGAAAGCTTTCGGATCCCTATCCGTAGTCCCAATTTAAATATACGATGCAGTACAAGGAGAAAGCTATTGGATCTCTGTCTGTAGTCCCAATTTAAATATGCAATGTAGCCACTGAGAAAAATTACCAGAATGCGACAGAACCAATATATATTGCCACAACCGGCACGAAATCAAATAAGGCCGAATACAAGGTGCTATGAGAAACTCAATACAAAGACTTAAATCACAAGAGTGGTAACAACTCTCTCATACGAAGTAGCCACTAAGAGGAATGCCAAACACAAAGAGAGAACAACATAACGAGGGGAAGACAAGGCAAATATAGAAAATGTTCTATACATTCAAGTTCGCAACCAAGAAAACAAATAATCCTGGCAAGGGAATCAACTATAACCAATCTCACTTAGACAATTAGCTTCACCGAATAAACTCAGTTTGAACAACGCTCAGTAAATAGGCAGCATATGAAGGAATACATGGCATAGTGGTAGGAAAAACAAGGTCTTCCTTTAACTCAATTAAGATCATATAAGAAACAAGGAATGCTAGGCATGTACGTCTAACTTGAACAGGAGGAGATGAGATTAGAAATCAGGAATTCAGATATAACAAGTTCAATTCATATACGGGGAACATGAGGACCCAAAAATCCCTAAAGGGCAATCTATTTGCAAATAAGTTCGAGTACACACTCGTCACCTCGCGTACGCGGACTACAATCAACATAGAGGACTCAATCCTAAGAGGTAGATCCCCCACACAAGGTTAGGCAAGATACTTACCTTGACTGCGTTAATCAACTCAATACCATGCTCTTGCCACGAGTACCGAACTCTGAATGGCCTAAATCTTGACAATTCGATTGCATAGAGTAAATATCATCACAAGGGAACAAAATAATTAATAAGTCTGAAGCTAAAACGCGAAATTAGGAAATTCGCCCAAATATTTTCCCTGGCCCACGTCCCGAAATCGGGTAAAAACTATATTTTCCGGACACCGATTCACTCACGAGTCTAAACATATGAAAATCTCTCGAATCGGAGGTCAAAAACCCAATCAAAACTCAATAATTTGGTCTATGAAGTTTATCCCGTTTTCTACCAAAAAGTTTCGACATTAAAGGTTGGATTTAAGATTGGAATCATGGAAATTGGTGTATGATGGATAGAAATCACTTACCCAAGTTACCCAGGTGCAAAAGGCTCCAAAAAAACGTCTCTCCTGAGCTCCCCAATTCGAAAATGGTGAAAATAACATAAACCCTTTGGATTTGATATAATTGCCCAGGAATTCCACACCTGCGCCCCTGGGATCGCACCTGTGGTCCTACACCTGCAGAAATACCATCGCAGGTGCGAAAACCTACTAAAAAGCCTGGGGTCGCAACTGCGGTCAAACGGCCGCATCTGCGGAAAACACACTGCACCTACGAGGATTGGGGAATTGGGCCAAGTCCGCACCTGCGAGCTCCTCGACGCACCTGCGTGTCCGCACCTTCGGAAGGTCCATCGCAGGTGCGAGACATCAGAATCAGCAATGGTTCAGATGTCTCCCAAGTGCTATTAACACCCGATGAGAAACCTAAATGTACCCGAGCCCCCCCCCCCCCCCCCCCCCCCCTCCCGGGACCCCGTCGAGCCACACACATAAGTCATATAACCTAACATGGACTCGCTCGAGGTTTCAAACCACATAAAACAACACTAACACGATGAATTAAACTAAAAATCCATGAAAATTCTTCAAAACTTCTATATACATTAAGTATTGCATTTAAAGTCCGAATCACATCAAACACATATAAAGCATATCGAATTTGTACTGGGCTTCAGAATCATAATACGGGCCCGATATCATAGGTTTAACCTCGAATTTCATTTTCAAAAATCTTTATATTTTTCAGAAAATAATTTTCTTTAAAAATTCATTTCTCAGACTTGGGACCTCAGAATTGGATTCCGGAAATACGCCCAAGTCCCATATTTTCTTACGGACCCTCCGGAACCGTCAAACCACTGAAGTCAACTATATTCAAATTTCCAATACAATATTTTCATTTTTCTCAATTTTTTTCACATAAAGGCTTACAGGCTACATGCCCGGACTGCGCACGCAAATCGAGGTGACATAGAAGGAGGTTTTCACGACCTCGGAACACATAATTAGATAGAATATACGAGATGACTCCTTTTGGGTCATCACATCCAGGTAGAATTACTCTCATTAAATCTACCCTCTCTAGCTTGTCAAACCACGTCATGCAATACATTTTGATCCCCCAATATATTATCAACAAAATAGAGAATATATGCGTAACTTCCTTTGGGAACTACCCATCAAAAAAAGGAACTCCACTTAATCTATTGGAAACAGGTTACCACTCCAAAGACATTGGGAGGCTTTGGTATACAGAGACTACAGTTAAAAAATACTGCTCTACTAGCAAGATTAGCCTGGCGTCTATTCCATTCACTAAATAAGCTATGGGGTAACACACTTATCCATAAATACAAGAACAAATGCACACTGGGAAACTCCTCCAATACTTGGCACAAAATCATACTAGGTTGAAGAAAATGCCAGCATGGTATTCAATGGAAACTAGGGTCCAATTCCAACACCAACATCTGGAATGATGCTTGGATTGCCCCCAATACAACCATTAGATCTGTAATATATGGCCCTGTACCATTAACCCACAATACAAAGACTATAAGTACCTATCGAGCTCAACATGAATGGAGTTGGGCAGAAATCCCTTTTCACGTTCAAGTTTTCATAAAGAAAATTATAAATACGATCAACGTACAAGTCTACGCAAACAAATATGACACTATCTACTGGGGCTTATCTAATCATGGAAGATTCATAGTTCAAACAATGTATTCAAAAATTTTACAGCAGGAGTTACCACTAACATGCCACATACCTCCTTACAATTGGATTTGGAAAATACCTGTACCCCCCAAATTAAAAGCTTTCCTATGGCATATAATGCACAATAAATTACCTACTTGCATTAATTACCTACGAAATACTATCTCTACCACATAGGCATAACATTAAATGGCCATAGCCACATATGTCGGACTGATCAGGAAAATATTAACCACATATTTTTTTCACTATACTTCCATAAAACACATCTGGCACGACATAGGACTCACAAGGGTTATTACCAATATCAGTAGGTTATCTCCTCCATCTGAATGGTTAATGGCGCTTATTAATATAAAGCAACATAATATGCATTTCTATATCAATAGTAAAACTTTTATTTCATACACATTATGGAATATTTGGATTGCGCGTAACAATCACAACTTTAATCGTACAAGACACAAGTGGATCAAAATAAAATTTCTATAATACAGCCTATCAAATGGTTGCCACCAAAACCAAACTCCTACAAATTAAATATTGATGGGGCTGTATCAAAGGTAACTCATAAAGCAGGTATAGGGGGATAATAAACGACGCAAATGGAAACTAGATTATATGCTTTGCAGGCAATTTTGACAATGCAAGCATAATCCATGCAGAATTAAGGGCACTGTTTCATGGACTGGAATTGGCAAAAACACACAATTTGGTTCCGCTGAAAATAAATGTCGACGCGTCAGAGGTACTTACACTATTAAAAAAAGATAACATAGTTTATACTAACCTACTAGCTGACTGTAGGCACCTCATGGACCACATGCATAGTGTTAATATTGCACACACCTATAGGGAGGACAACGAGGTGGCTGATTGCTTGGCTAAAGCGAGCTGCACCATGGAAGCTGCTACAAATCCTACTGTTTTTGAAGAGCCACCAGATTTTGTCAAAACCTTTTTGCAAATAGATCTGGCAGGAACATATGAGCTGAAAGACGACATGCAATCCACTAGAACAAGCTGTGAACATGGAACAACACCCTTATGATACTTTTGCTGCTACCCAAGAGACCACAACCTCGCATGGAATCAATGTGGTAGACGACACTATTCAATTAGCTAGTGATAATGTTTGTAATAGTGTAATGCCAAACAACTATACTGGAGATGCCCAAGCATTACCCTATCTGTAGTCACTCTTGTTATGTTTAATGCAATATTATTTTTCTAACCAAAAAAAAAAACTACTACAACAACAATTCCAGTGGGGTCCCATAAGTGAGGTTTGGGGAGGGTAGCGTGTAGGCAGATTTTACCCGTACTCTGGGAAGATAGAGAGGTTGTTTAAGATGGACCCTCGACTCAGGAAAGAAATAAAGGCAACAAATAACTACATAAAGATAATTACATGATAGGGTAAAAAAAAAGGTCTAAGCCTGTTAGTATATACAAGTTACATCCTTTCTTTTAATCCGGTAAAGCTTTGAACTATGCAATCAGCCACCAATTTCTTTTGAACTCAATTCACTTTATTCTTCTTTAATTTTCTTGGATCTGTGTTCCTCTGCAGTGCTTTGCTTACAAAAACTTTGTCTTCAAACCAAACAGGTAATTCCATTTCCTTGATGTACTAGTGGAAGCTAAGTTTATTATTCATACCTTGTGTTCGTCACTACTTACCTCTCTTCTTATAATATTTAATGCTTTGTTATTTTGCTTTCTTAATACTATAACAGAATAACTTATCATATGGTTTTAATGCCATAAGCCCCTTTCTCAGTTCTTTCATCAACTGTCAACTTTAAGTGGGCGTTTGGATATGAACACATTGGAGCTATTTAAGAATTTTTGAGAGTGCTTTGAAGTGAATATTTTGAAAAATAATTTTTTTAGAGTTTTTCAAATTTCGAAATTTTTGAAATTCAACTCTAAGTGAAATTTGAAATGTTCATGGCCAACACTAATTTCGCAAAAAAGTAAAAAAAAATAAATCCGAAAAAAATTCCGAAAAAACTTCGAAAAGGAAAAATACATAAACGGACCCTTTAAGTTTTTCCAAATGATCAGTTGGACACCTTAACTGAGCCCATTTTCAGCTAGACACTTCATTCATTCATAAAAGTCTCGTTTAAACACTCGAGTCCAATAAAAATCATGCGTGAGGTACAATTACGGATGGCGTGCCAAACATACCAATCATTAAATGACACGTGGATTTTTA
>ML402889.1:0-14365 GCA_005239525.1 Nicotiana knightiana
TCCAAGGCGTAGCAAACGTCAAAGAACATCTACTTCCTTTGGACCAGATTTCGTGACATTCTTTCTTGAAAACGAACCTCAAACTTTTAAAGCAGCTATGTCGTCTTCTGATTCAATATTTTGGAAAGAGGCAATCAATAGTGAGATTCAATCAATTTTGGATAATCATACATGGGAATTGGTTGATCTTCCTCCTGAAAATAATCCTTTAGGTTCGAAATGGATCCTTAAACGGAAAATGAAAGCTGATGGCACTATGACAAATATAAGGCAAAACTTGTTGTCAAAGGTTATAGACAAAAATAAGGCCTTGATTATTCTGACACTTACTCTCCAGTAACAAGGATAACATCTATTAGGATGCTAGTGGCATTAGCGGCCATGTATGGTCTTGAAATCCATCAAATGGATGTGAAAACAGCTTTCTTAAATGGAGGATTGGAGGAAGAGATTTACATGGAACAACCTGAGGGTTTTGTGATTCCTGGTAAAGAAAATAAAGTGTGCAAACTTGTTAAGTCGCTTTATGGACTTAAACAAGTACCCAAACAATGGCATGCCAAATTTGATCAAACAATATTGGCAAGTGGTTTTAAAATCAACGAGCGCGACAAATGTGTTNTCAAACAATATTGTCAAGTGGGTTTAAAATCAACGAGTGCGACAAATGTGTTTACATTAAAAACACTCCAAGTCATGAAGTCATTGTTTGTTTATATGTTGATGACATGTTGATAATGAGCAAAATCATGTCAGATATAAATGCTACAAAGTGCAGGTTGGCTAGCAAATTCGACATGAAAGACTTAGGGGTTGCTGATGTGATCTTAGGAATCATAATTCACAAGACTCCACAGGGTCTAGCATTATCACAGTCTCACTACATTGAAAAGGTACTTGACAAGTTCAAGTATTTGGATTTCAAAATTGCCAAGACTCCAATTGACGTGAGTTATGCACTTCAAAAGAATGAAGGTGAAAGTGACTCACAACTGGACTATGCAAGAGTATTGGGAAGTTTGATGTATATAATGAATTGTAAGCGAACAGATATAGCATGTGCTATTAGCAAACTGAGTCGATTTACAAGTAATCCCAATCAAATACATTGGATGGCAATGAAACGAGTTTTGAGGTATCTGAAACATACCCAAAGCTATGCTTTGCATTATAACAAATATCCCTTCATGATCGAGGGATATAGTGATGCAAATTGGATCACCGGATCATCTGAAGTTAAATCCACGAGTGGATATGTTTTCATAATTGGGGGTGGAGTAGTGTCTTGGAAATCATCCAAACAAATGTACATCGCCCGTTCTATAATGGAATCTGAATTCATAGCTTTAGATAAGGCCGGTGAAGAAGCTGAATGGCTCCGGAATTTCTTGAAAGATATTCCATCTTGGCCCAAACCTTTGGCACTTATTTGTATACATTGTGATAGTCAAGCGGCAATAGGGAGGGCATGGAGCATTATGTATAACGAAAAATCTCGTCATATACGACGGAGACATAATACTGTTAGACAACTACTCTTTAGTGGTGTTATCACAACTGACTATGTAAAGTCAAGAGATAACGTGTCGGATCCACTTACAAAAGGCCTATCTAGAGAGACAGTTGAAAGATCATCAAAGGGAATGGGGTTAAGGCCTAGGACAAGTCATCATGGCGGTAACTCTACCTAGCAGACTGGAGATCCCAAGAGCTAAGTTCAAACAGATCAAACAAAGTCATGAATGACGGTTCAACATTGTCAAATAACTCAACCCATTCTCGTGATGAAGACAATGTTCAGAAATCAAGGTAAAACATTAAGGCTTTTTGATGAGTCAATAAAGCTTAAAGTTTTTTAATGATTAGCTAAGTCTGGAAGGATATGACCAGATAGTGTGTCCTTAGGATTACACGTTTAGGAATCACCTATGTGAGTGTGAAGTGTAAGTCGCTTCAAGGGGAATGAAAGTAAAGGCCCATTCTCTTAGAACTCATGAAACTAGGCGGTGTTCATAGCTGAAACGAACACAACCGTGAGAACCATAGATGGTTAAGGATTGATTGTGTGACTTATGTTGTCTAGGTATATAACAAATCTCGACGGTTCAAAGATATCAAATCTACCGATTGACCGAGTATATCCGATATAAGTTCACTACAGAAAGTTCAAAGAAAAACCTACTTATCCAGATGCAATTAATTCTTGCATGTAAAACACACACACGTCCGTGCATTCCTTTATTTTATAGTCATTCCTCATTCATGTGGGGGATTGTTGGTCTTTCAGCTTAGTGTAGCTTAATTTTAAGTTTGGTGTAGCTTAAAGAGAGTGAATAGAAAAATGGTGGGAAAAGAAATGGAGGGAAATGAAATTTTGAATTAGTACACTTTGTCTCTCATTGGAAGAAGGAAATAAAAACTATTTGTATATATAGAGAAGCTCTTCTTCTAGCTCTTAAAGAGTTGAGAAGAAGGCAAGCCTCGCGCCGTCGTCGTCGCTCTCTCGGCTCGGCTTCGGCTTCGGCTTCGAATTTGGTCAAAGATCGATTGATTGATTAATCTTTTTAGACAAAGGTCCGGTCCGTTTTTCTTTCCCGGATTATTTTAAATTCGTTTTTAATTTTTCAGCAATCTTCACACCTGTTCCAACAGCTATGGCTGTTCTGAAAGGTTGCAAAATTGACTATAAATATGCCTTGAATCCCAGAATCTTTACTTACTAAATTTTCTGATCTTCTTCTTTTTCTTCTACACAAAAATATTTCAGTGTGTTTTACGACCATCAAGTGGTTCGCTGATCACCAAAATTTTTGGTACCTATACACTAGTGAGTTAAATCGTTCTATTCTGGGAGAATATATTCCAAAAACCTTGGGTACTTGAGGGGAATAATTTCCTTAAGGACACACTGTATATTCAGTGAGCTCGGTTTATTCTTATATTATTTTTCCATAGAAAAGCTAAGGACGTCTCGACTAGCGCGCATCCGCTCAGCACGCGCTAGTGGTCGCGCTAGTCAGGTTTCTCACTGTCCCTAGTAAATTTCACCAGCACGGCCGCGTTAATCCCGCGCTAGAGCCCGCGCTAGTAAGATTTCTCACTGTTTCTGTATTTACAAAAAATTTATTATTTTATATTACAGCAATACAGATTACTAACACCTTTCCCTGTTAAAGTTCTTTGCTTGAGATCTCCATGGATGTTGCTAAGTTTTTGAGAAAGATTGAGATTTTTGCTAGCCTAAAAAGAAGAAGTTGTTTGGGCTTCACAACAAAGATGGAGAGGAAAGACTACCCACCAAAGCTCTTTGGTTAAAATATTTGTCGAAAAAACTCTCCAACAAGTTGTCCGATATAAACACTAAAGATGACCAGAAGAAAACTCTCCAATTGTGATTTTATTTTATTTGTTGGGACAAAAGAATGAAAATGGGGCTAAGAAAATATAAAGCATGTAAGATAGGAACAAAAATTATAGCGGGTGAAGGAGGGGAGATTGGGTAGTCCGTCAACGGTAGTCTTGATGTTTACAGAGTGTTCTGGGTTAGAGAAGATAGGATAGAAAAAATACACTGTATAGAAAAGAGAAAAAGGTAGTGGGACCGTCAAATAATTAAATTAAATAAGTAACGTCAAATGATTAAATTAAATAAGTAACGTGAAGTAAAAATGTAACAAGTGTATATCTTTAGCATGTGATTAATCTTCTTTGTTGCCTCTACTCGAGTTTGGGAGAGTGAAAATACCTTCTTTGCCACATCACCTTTTAGGGAGGTATTAAATTCACTTTGAATAAGAATAGGCAGGTATTAGGATGCCCATAAAAGTTACGTGTGAAATAGATTTTTTCTGACAAGTATAGGGTGCATCTTATGTATTTTCCCTATCTTTTATTTTTTAGTTAGAAAAGAGTTGAAAAAATATGGAGGGGTGCTCGGTTACGTCTACATTATTACTTTTCGCCTTCTACTATTTCTTGTAATTAGTGTTAGCACCCGCACGGATACGCGGATACTAACCATAGTAAATATTTGAGTAATTTGGATTATATATAAATAATCTTAAGAATTTAAACCTTCTCAATAAATATAGATAATCATTGGATATTAATTAAGAAACACTACATAAAAATGATTAAACATTTCTCAAATCTCCTAGTCATAATTTTATTTTTCTTTTTAGTACCATTGTCGCCGGTGTCATTGGATCCAAAAAATAGTCAGGAAGCAAAAAAAATAACTCATATTTATAGCAAAACAATCAAAGGTTGAGACTATGAAGGACTCTTTGGATACGACTTGACTCTTTTACTACTGCTTGAAGTCTTATTTGGTGTGTTGATATTTTCTAAAAAATATTTGTATTTTAAATTTTCAGTTTCTAAAATTTTATTTTTCAATAATAATTATTTTTATAACAATGTAAGTGAAAATATTATCTTTAATTCAAAACTCATTTTAGTCGTCTATCTAAATTTAAAAAATTCATTAGCTAGTGATTTTCTTTCTAGTACCCATTTTGATGACATTAACCATGTTAAATATGTGAGTTATTTTAATTATATGTAAATAATCTTAAAATTTAAACCTTATAGATGATTATAGATAATCATTAGATAATGATTAAGAAATACTACATGAAAAAAGCTAACATTTTCTCAATTCTCGTAGTAATAATTTTATTTTTGCATCATTCTTATTGGTATCATTAGAACCTAAAAATAGTCGCAAAGCGAAATAATAACACGTATTTATGAGTTATGGCAAAGCACAAAGGTTGACACAATATGAATGATTTCTTTAGTTACGACGTGACTCTTTTACTACGAATTGAATTCTTATTTGGTATGCTATTATGTTTTAAATAAATATTTCTATTTTGAAATTTTAATTTCTACAACAATAATGATTATCTCTCTAATGATGCAAGTGAAGATTATTATCCTTAATTTAAATCCACTTTAATCAGTTATTTAAAAATTTAAATGATTCTTTAGCCAGTGAAAATTTATTTCAGTATGACTTCATTGGATTTATCGATATCTCTCGCCACAGATTTTAAATTTGGAATACTCTATCACTAAAAAAATTAGAATTAGCTACGAATGTCGTCGCTAATCTGTCGCTAAAACACTCGTAGCTAGCAAAATTTCTTGATAATTCGTTGCTAAATGAGATTAGCGACGGATTTTCTATTTAGCTACAGAATTTGTCATTCGCTAATACATGAGTTTTTAGTAGTGTACATATACATATTTTTGTTCTTTGAATCATTAAATGTTAGATTAATTGATTGTTATTATGTAACATTGCATATATTGTCTAAAAATTGCCAAACAGTTTTTTCTCGACACCATACTTGTTTAACCATAATGCAAACTACTTAAAATACAATTAAATTCAAATTCGAATATCATATCAGTTTGTTTGTAATAGTTATTTTTTTTAAAACGACACACAATGTAAACAAAAAAATATTCTAAGATATCCTTATCTTATAATCTATGTATTTGAGTTGAAAAAAAATATTTGAAATCGATGAGATCGGCTTCCAAATTTTTTACACTCAACAAAGATGAAACGGAAGAATAAATTTGTTGTCATCTCTTATTTCTGGTTTTTAGATTTTTCATACATTTTTTCTATATTTATTTTCTTTTATCTTATTTTTTATGTATTTTTTTCTTTTGTTACAACCAATTAATTTATTTCGTAATAAAATGATGTGTTTTAATAAAAATTGTCTACATAAAAACTTTATTTATATTTTTAGTCTTTGGTTGAAATTCTGTCATATTTTTCTTTTGGCTTTATCTTATCAACCTACTCGTCTATTCTATTCTAGAAAGCGTGTAGACAGAAGGCCCTTTTTTCGGACTGTCTTGTTTTCAGGCCTCCACGGCCGTACGGGGTTCTCCATTCTCAGAAAGCTTCAATTTTCCCACGTGTGCGCAAGCTTGCGAATAGTTTCTGCGATCACTCTACGTAATTTTATAAACCGATTGTGCTCACCCAAGCACTTCAATTAAATGATAAATCTGGCCGGATATTTATGTAATAATCCATAAGATTTCGGTTTCTTGATTTTATCAATGATATGACTTCTATTATAATTTAACTTTTAAACTTCTTTTTGTTATCTTGATAAACATAGACGTGTACCCTATATATTATATTTTTTTTTTTTTAAAATCGCTTTATTCAAATCTGGCTATAGTGTTTTAAAGAACTATAATTACAGGATTTTAAATGTAAAATAGTTTAGTTATATGGAGTTTTTTTTTTTTTTTGTCAGAGGCGAAGTAGTATTTAAATAATTTGAATTAAGATAACAAAAGTTCATGATATGATTGCATATGATCGTTAATCGAATTAAATATGATAACATGGTAATAAAAAATAAATTTCTTTTTATTTTAATTCAAATTTAAAAAATTTATCTATAAATTCAAAATTATCCTTTAATATATATATTTGACTAACATAGTCAAATTTATTAGCTTGCCACTTGGCTTAACCACAATGTCAATTATATATGATAACTTTATAGCTTTAATATAGATATAGAACATTAACCATCAATGATCTATTATTGCAACCTCTTTTTTTATGTTAATAATATTTAAGGGTTTTTTCTTGCCATTTAAATAGAGGACTTGGAAGCAATGGCCGAGTCCGGAATTGTCGTAAGGAAATTATAAAAAAAAATACAAGAATATCATACTTGGTTTTTTGTTTCCTTATACTAAAATTCGGCACTCGCCTCACCAAGAAAGATATGATGCCAATACAAGCTCCTAACCTATCGTGACTTGAAAGGCTTACAAACTAAAAAGAATTACACAACCTCGTATTCACCACACCACAATAGATGGGAAGAAATAAACCAATGAAAAGAATTACATCACAAATGAAAAGCAGCTTGAATTTGGCATTGACGATCAGCAATCTGCATACCCGATCCCAATTTCGAGATGTAAGGAAATAGTTATTGGAATCTCAAGCTATTTGACAGAGACAACTTCGCAACTCCAAACACAAATTCATATATATATGATCTAGGCAACAATAGAAGGATCCTGCAAGACGGAACTTCAGTTTCAGTATACCAGTAATACTACACTCAACTTAGATCCTGAAATATGCAAACAAGAAAGAAATGGCAGAGGGAGGGGGGAGCATTTAGCCATCCAACATAGTGCTATCTACACTTAAGGGTTGGACTTTCTGACTATACTATTCAAAAATGTTTAAAACTTATGTTTGTAAGCAAAATATTTAGGGTTGTCTAAGAAGTGTGTCCTCCAATAACTCTTTTGAGTCTAATTGTTCTCTCATTTCCTTCCTGGTTACATCAAAGAGGCATGTGTAGTAATCAAGTGATGGATTTCCAGCACTTTGTTTTTTGTTTTCCTTGTTGACCATAATGTTAGCCAGACAGCATATAGAAAATACAAGCTTTCTAATTTTTTATAGGGGCAATTGAAGACAACATATATATACAGACCCTAGAAAAATTATACGCCGAGGTGCAAACTTCGCAAAGAACAAATATTGAAATGGGACCCAAAAAAAATTGAATCAACAAATGAGACAGAACCCAGAAGCTAGGAGATGGAACGAGAGTGGAAAGGGGCGGATAGCTACATTGGCTGAAGAGCTTGACGGCAACTGTTTCGATAAGAAGAAAGAAACTGATGTCGCTAATTTTTGATAAGCAGATCGGAAGGTTTTAGAAAACCAAAGTGGATGCAATATTAAGCCTGACTTCAGGTTAGGGACAATAGTCCGCAAAATACCCGAGTTCTATTTCTTTTCTGGAACTATAGAGGATTAGATGCAGATCTTGCCACAGAAGATATGTGGGTGTCATGTCAAATTTATCTTCTACTTAGGGACACAGATGCAGGGCAACAGTTTGCAAATGAGTGCATTTTTCCTTTTAGGATTCCCGAAATTGCTAGAGTAGTAGATACAAGCCTTGTAAGTGCAAGAATAATCAGATAACACAATTTTAGGTCACACAAAGTTTACTTATAGAACAAGTGGAAGACGGCAATGACCTAAGAGTTGGTGGAGCTTTGAGGTAACCTCAAGGCATCTAATTTCTGGTTCCCCTTTGCCAAACAGTAATGAGTCACCAGAAGAAAAAAGTTGGTATCTTAGATGTTGATATTTTGGCAATAACTCAAAGAGCAAAAAGTATGACCTTGTTATAACAAGATTCTCAATAAAGGTACACAATATTTTATCCCACCTATCAGAATATTTCTTTTCATATGTTTTTCTGTCGTTGTCTGTGATCTACACGATCAGGATAATGAAAATGAATTGATATACAGGAGAGAAGAGAAATGAGGAAAACGATACCTTTGCTGTCAAATTTGACAATGCAAAACTCCATTTTTCTCTTGTTTTAGTACTAGCAACTTGCCCAACCTTAGCTACTTTAGTAAAAGCACCATTCAACCAGGCAGCTCCAGCATTGACATACCTGATCAGTTCCGGAATAATGGAAATGTGGAGCTTTAGTAATATTATAATAATAACATTTTATGCTTCCTTGCTAAAGTACAAGTGGTTAAACCAAAAAGGTCCACTTAATGATAGAGGGGACTCTCACATCTTTCTGGAAATTGAATGAGAAGCAGAAAACAACAAAAATTATAATATAAGCAAGCACTACCCGCCAACTCCAAAAAAAAAAAAAGAGAAAATCAAGATCAAGTGATCTGTGCAAGTATTCCAATATAACTCTCTAAATCTAACCAGATCGAGTGTCCTTCAAAATTATCTATTTCCTTGCGATCTTTTCTTGCCTCAGAGATGTCAATTTTTTTTTTATTTTTTTTTTAGATTTTGCAATTTCATTCAAGCTAGTTCTTCCCCTCACTCGATCTTCTATTTGGGTGATGCACTATATTTAGTCCATCTCTTTTTATTGAGGAAAATGAACAATGGATAGTCAAAGTGAGTGGCCTGATCTTATACATATTTTTATAAGATGCTTATAACAGAAGATCAAATCAAGATGATCTTTGCCTCCTCAGCCAATTGAAGCTTTTGAACTCTGATTCTTCTTTAGCAAGTAGGAGTAACATGCCTAATCTTCAACTTCAAGGGAGCTGGATTAGTAAGCCATACAAAACCAAAAAGTTGAAGAATTCATTTTAATTATCCAAGGGGAAGCTACTGATTACGGTAGCAGGACTTGCAATTTAAGAAGAGTTTGAAATTGTTTAAGGAGATATTACGAGCCCCCCCTACTAGATAATGCATAAGATGTAGCAGCAATATTCAAAACAATTGTTCAATGCCCAATGCTCTCTCAGATGTCAAATCAAGAAGTCTGCTGACAAAGCAATTCTGCTGTTCAATGAGATAAAGATGTAAACCTGACTACAGAAGGGAAATGATAAGTGACAAAGCACAGAATGTGAAAGAAAACTATTTTTTTTTTCTTTTTTTCCGTTGCTTTTATCAGAATGTTGTGAGGAAAGGAAAATATATGCTGTTCCCTTCTCTCAATTTAAATAAGTGGAGAACTGGTAGCCCTCTAGCGTTATTTCTTCCACTTTTAACAAATCAAACAAGAGTAGAGAATTTGAAAATTTCCCCTTCCTTCTTATTCCTTTCTCTAGTTCAAAATGCAGGGCAATTCAGCTCATATAGCCACCAACAGCATGCAAGATTCTCTCAGTAAATAGAAGCAAACAAAGAATCAAAAGACAGCAGGTAATAATGTAGAAACCCTAAAAACTAACTGCGGCAACAACTACAGAAAAAATTGGCATTGTTAAAACAACTGATTTGAATCACGTAAACATTTTAATGAATCCAGACCTGCTTGATTTGACCGCTGATCCTGTGTCATTCAATTTCCGTTCTGCTGCCATAACTGCAGCCATCGTTTTATCTGACATTTGAAGCCTTTGATCAACAGATTTAACTTTCTCATTTACAACTGAAATTCCAACAGTAAGCTTTTCTGTTAGCCCAACTCTTCGATCAAAGGAAACGACTCTGGCAGATGCAGTGGCTCTTAATTGGTGTTTCTCATCAAATGCCTTGGCTTTATTCACTGCATCTTGTCTGATAGCTGAACCTTTTGCCAACATATTTGAGACAACATCTTGTGCTTTACTGATGTATACTTTCCCATTCACCCTTGCATTGCTAGGAGAAGTAGGTTTGGCCTGCTAACAGAGAAGTGATAAAGAGATGATACAAGTAATGCAGAATACTATAATGCCGAAAAGAGCCAAATAATAAATACACAGCCGAAAACAAATATATGCCTGCAAAGTGCATCGAAAGCGCAAATCATAATACATGAATCCTACACTACAAAATACTTGCAATGGTTCTTCCATATCTAAAAGCTCTCTATAGACCGCAGCTTTTATGATCTTGTGGATAAAATATGTCCAACTTTTTAATAGTCATTTATCTTTGATCGCTTTTTTGTGCACTCATATAGCCCCTACTTGTATAGAAGGTTAGGCGTCTTTTGTAGAGAATCATGTTCTTGTTCTGATGTAAATTCTCTACTTTTTGGTATACTTCCTGTATACGGGAGTTCTCTCCCTTTTGATTAATACAAGTTACTTTATCAAAAAAAAAAGAATTATCCAGCTTTATTTACTTTATTACCTCAGCAAGTGGAGAGGAACTTTCTCCAGCCACATTCACAGCATTATCAACTATCCTGACTTCCTGTAAGCAACGAGTAAACTACATAAATTTCCAATATAGATATTTCTAAATTATTATATGTCCATAACTGATTTTATGCAATTATATGTAAAGAGATAACACTTTCACAGTTGTCTATGTACCCGAGTCTCAGATGGTGGAACATAGTTTTCTGCCTGAGTAATATTTACAATCTGATCCACTATGGTTGCTCCCTGCAAAATGAGTAGAATTACAAGGGTACTCAATCTAGGAAACAAACAATTCTAACAAATATATACATAAAACCAATTTCCATGTGCTTTATTAGCTTCCGAAGAATAATGGCATATCAAGTTTTGATGTACTATAGTAATTGTTCTTAGGAGCGCCATCGGCCATCCATTTGTTCTCTATATAGAAGAAATCAAGCAACTTCGGAACATTGTCAAGTAAGCACCATGAATCACTGGCCAAACGTAACAAGAAGATTAGGGGTGGTTGTCATATACTCATTATATTTCACAAAGAATTTCTGATGAAGTCTAATCAAATAGCTCTTCCACTTCCAGTGGTAAACATAGTTACAAACCCAAACAAAACAATAAAAGCTAAATGGAAAAAGGAAGGAGTTTAGAACTAAACTTTTTTAGTTGTGATAAGTAACTTATAAATGGAAAGGACAGCACTAAGAAAGTGCGTCTAAATTTACATATTGCGCGACTCCCCGATCGTATCTAACAAGGAGCAACATCATTTACATAGGCCAAGTTGCCATATTTCACACAGATTTAAGTTATATAAAAGAAATGATGAAAAACACACTGATGTATAGTTGAGCCTACATGCCATGTTTAATGACAACAACTACCTGGACTTTCTCCATCAGACAAAAGATTAGCAAAAGAAAACAGAATCTCAGATTTACTTTCTACACCTACTTAAATTTCCATGGGTTAATGATGCAACACAAGGTCATACTTCGCATAAAGATCTAGTCTGTCATAATCTGAACAAGTTATTCAACTCTAATCAACTGCCCCTGTAATGCTGCTAAATCATTTATTGCACCAACATAGAGAGGATTTAACAGTTTAAAAGAAAATTAGACTCTCGGTGTTGTTTAACAGGTTATAGTAAGTTTGTTTACCATTTTATTCAAGCTACCGATAGATGCTTATTGAAGGGGCGCCTTGGCACCTGACCTCGGTAAAAATTGTAAGCCGTGTCACAAGTAGGTCACCAGTTCAAGCCGCGGAAACAGCCTCTTGCAAAAATGCAAGGTAAGAGCCAACGTGACCCGCACATAGAGGGAGCTTAGTGCACCAGGTTGCCCTCTTTCTACCAATAAAATGCTTATTATAAAGAGTTACATGTACATGGTAGTGTAATTGCACCGCAGTGGTTAGAAAAAACTCATGTACGGATAGCTTGTAAGATAAAAACATACACGGTTAAGCAAATATAGACTATAAGTTAAGAAAATGAAAATTACCGACAACAACAAGGCAATTTCAAGCGCTTTCGGATCTTTAAACGTAACAAATGCAGTCTTCGATTGTCCTTGTTCTCTGCACTCCACCCCAAAATCAGTCAAAAAAGGAACACTTAAACTCAAATATACTGTTTAAACCTCACGAAACACTGCAGAAAAGGTGAAGCTACTCACCGCCGAATCTCAATGCGCTCAATTTCGCCGGAAAACGAGAAGAACTCGCGAACTTCTCTCTCGGTCGCCAGATCTGATACATTACCTACCCTTACTGTTCTTACCTCCTAAAAGTACATAAATTAACCAGGAAAAAGTTAAAAAATAATTCAATTCACAGTGAGAAAAGAAGAAAAATTCAAATCCCGCCATGAAAATGGAGAACTCACCTGCATTGTCTTTAAAATCTCTCTCTCTCTCTCTCTCAGCTTCTCGCTGTGTTTGGTTAATGTGCAAGTGGAAAGAGAAGATATAATAAATGTGATGAGCTGAACAAGAATGTGACAGCGGAGAATGTAACTGTTATAGTTGTAGTTCAAAGATGATTAATTAAACTGCCCTGATTTTTGCCTAAAATATCGGTTTTGACATTCACTTTGCTAATTATTGAAGATTCCGTCTAAATGTTGTGTTTGATGCAATGCGCTTTGCGGTCAAAGTTGACTGTATTACGTATTCTGCAAGTCTTGTTTACGTAACAAATTACAATTCAGTTCCCATCTTTTGCTTTCAATCCACATTTACCTGTTTGGTTCACGAATTGTACACTTTCTCCCTCTCTTAAGGTATTTGCTTTTTTGAGAGAATAAAAGACAAGATCATAGATGGTAACAACTATATTATGAATTATAGCGCGTTTGATCAAGCTATAAAAATCAGTTTATTGTGAAAATCATTTTTTTCTTAAAAATATTTTTTTCAAAAGTACTTTTGGTGAGAAGTAGTTTGTGTTTGGCTAATAAATTTGAAAAGTACTTCTGAGCAGCAATTAGTATTTGGCAAGCTTTAAAAAATTGCTTCTAAGTGTATTTTTCTCAAAAGCACTTTTCAAAAAAGGGATTTCGGAGAGAAGTTACTTTTTTCCGCTTTTCCACAACTAATTCTATTTCTACTCAAAAATACTTTTTTTTTTCTTTCAAAAACTTGGCCAAACACTTTAATTTTTGTTTTTGCCTCAAAAGAAGCTTGGCCAAACAGGTTATCAGTTGAAATTCATCCAAACGACTCCTTAAAGTTGTGATCCCTGTTTATTTGACGCCTCAACTAGGACTGTTAGCCATTATTAGAAACCTTCGGTAAAATCCTAAATATGCTTATTAAGCATTGTATATCCAAGATGTGGCACAAAAAGTGATTTTCACTCAGAATTGAATATGTAAAAACTTAAATATAATACTAGTATTTTTTTTCTTTCTTATTCTTCTTCTTTATCTCATATTTGCTGCCACCACCTCTCCACCATAGCCTTCACCATTAGTCAGAATCATCCAGATAAAGAACCTCCAGCTTCTAACTAGCTAGAATTATCATAGGAAAAAATATTATATTTGGCTGAAAATACGATCTAAAGATGAAGATTAGGTTTAAAAAGATGGCAACTTTAAGGTTGTGGATAGCAGAAAAATATTCATTAGATATAACAAAGAAAATCACAGCCAAAAAGAACTCAAATTGCTATTGTTGCAGCAATTGAAGATCCTCTATACGACCCACCATTTTCTCTTCATTTTCATATCCCTTTATTTTCTATCGCATGGAGTAATATTACTGAAACCTTATAATAACTTAAAAAATTTTAAAAAAAAATTGTCATTTTCCACATTCACAAGTATTCATGCTTATTACAGACGCTCTAACAGTTATGATATGATGGGAGTTGTGTTGGCTACGTTGAAGAGCCAATGATGCAGAAGAGGCGGAGGTGGCTCAATGCGGTTATGGAGGTGAGGATAGAGGCAACTTTTTTTTTTTTTATTTCTCGCCCGATATTCAGTATTCATATTAAAGCCCGATTAATCCGAATTCATGCCAGAAAATCCTATATTGGGAGTAAAAAGGCGATTCCAGACAAGTAAGAAACAATTAAGGGAGGTGATGAGTTTGGTATTAGAGATTATTAAATTCAAGTTTCTTTGTTTTGATTGATATGGTTTTTTGCATTGTTTTTTTTCTATTCTTTTTTTTTTTTTTTTTTTTTTTTTTTT
>ML402889.1:14377-32575 GCA_005239525.1 Nicotiana knightiana
GCTTTGTTTTTTTTTTTTTTTTTTTTTTTTTTTTTTTTTTTTTTGCATTGGTTATATTGCCACATTAGTGAGTTTGAACTTCACACACTTATTTTCATGTTCAAATGGAACATTTTGGATATACCTTAGGTGTCAATCTTAGAGCTCGTTTGAACATAAAAAAAGTTTAATTTTTTTTATTTTTTTCGAAATTAGTGTTTGGTCATAAGATTTTTAAGTTTTACTCGAAGATAAATTTTGTAATTTTTTAAAAAATTTAAAAAATACCAAAAAGCTATTTTTCAAAATTTTCACTCAAATCACTTATAAAACTTTAAAAACAACTTAAAATAATATTCATGTCCGAGCACAACTCTAATTTTCAAATTTAAAAAATTTCATCATATTTTTATTGGAATTTTACAATTCTTATGTCCACTTAGTTGATGTATTAGAATGGAAAGTGATAGAAAACTGTAAAGGACTGTTTGATAAAAACAATGATTGCCAAAACATGTTTATAAGATAAGACAAGGGAGAGTATTTGGTTAACACTTTAATGAGATGATAAAGCTGGCATTAGCAGGCCTAAATCGTCTCTCAATTTTCCAAAGTAAGGAGTGCTAATTCTTTATTCTTTTCTTGTTTTTGAATTTTGTCAAATGTCTAATGTCCTCAAAAAGAATTTTGGGTGCGCCGACATGACCTGAGTTGGACTATGGGGCCTCTTTTTGTCCCCCTTTCCTTATCCCCTCTCCCCACTTTCTTTGACCCTGCAATGAGTGGATACTAATAGCCTCTTAGGTCAAGTTTCTAGTATTTTTCTTTTTAAATATATTTTTTTTATTTTAATTTATATGAATATGTTTGATTGATCACGAAAGAAAAAATAAAGACTTTTTGAATTGTGATCTTAAATAAGTTAAAAAGAGCTTAGAATATTTGTGTGATTGTAAAAGTTTCTCATTAAGGATAGAATTGTAAGTTTAAGCTAATTTATTATCAAATTTAGAAAGAGATCATTCTTTTTGGAACAGACCAAAAAGGAAATAGGTTCTGAAATAGAGAGTATATACTTTATTTCAAATTTGAAGTGTTTAACCAACTTTTTAGGAGGAAAAAAAGTACTTTGAGGAGAAGCAGCAACAAATAGCTTCTACCGGTAATACTTTTTTGAAAATCACTTTTGAAAAAAATACGCTTATAAAGACTTTTTAAAAATTTGACCAAATATTAATTTCTGCTTAGAAGTTAAAAGTACTTTTGAAAACTAGTCTTAGGGTACGCGTTTTGAGCATGTAGCGAGTATAAAACTTTTTTAAAAATTATGTAAATATTAATAAATAATATGTTTGTGTTATAAAATATAAATATAAATATAGATTCCTAAAAATAATGAATATTTATTCTATTTAGTTGGCTCGATAAATGAAAAATAATTGTCTTATTTCTTTCTCGATCTCCCTCAATTATTCTCTTCTATATTCTAAATTATCTGTTTGTTATTTATTTTGATTGTTAATTATTATTTTAAGTTATTATATAAAAACTTAATAAAGTAAAAAATATTACTTGAGTAGATAATTGAAGAGTTGAAAAATAATATCAAATGAATTATAATTATTTTATGATACAACTAGTAATGGGCAGCCCGTACTAAGCATGGGCCCGAGCCCAACTTAAATATACTGATTGTGCTTATTCCATCACAAGTAGTTTCGTGCTAGTTGCTTATCCTTCTTACATCACAACGTTGTGGCCCTTTTGTTATGAAACTAAAGAGTTATCACTGAAAATTCAAGCTGCCAAAATATTTTCAGGTCCAAATTTTGAATGCACACTGATACAATTTACTCTCTATTTTATCGCCGTCATCTCTCCACAAAATTTGAGCATTGCGGCCACAAGTATGGACAAAGATTCAAATTTCTCCATGCCAACAAAGAGCTTGGGAAGAAACAGAATCTGCTATAAGCAAAACTGATTAGAAGAGGGATATTATTAGTGCAAGTATATGTAACACATTTATTTCAATGACCTTGAAATAATTTCGTATCCCTACTTTTAGAGGTCAAAGACTTTTTTCAATAGGTAAAAGTTGTGTAAAGGCCAATTAGTTGACCAAATATGCGGTCATTTACCATGCCATAACTGCTCCAAACCATCTACTTGACTTGAGCATCCTAGTAAGTCATAAATGGAGAAACTGATCTTACCATGTTCCTTGAAGAAGGATGTTGTGATATCAAGCAGTGACCATATCAATGTACCGCTGCCTTTTCTTGTTCTTATTTGGACTGACCAACTAACATCTTTGGTGAGTGTAAACTTTAGTCTAAAGCTGTCAATCATGACAACAAAATCAGCAGCACCTTTAGTGATACACTACCAATGCACATATTGCACTCTTTACATTGGTTAGTATTCGAATTTGAAGCATTGTAGATCGAGTGATAGAAACGAAATTCAGCAAGAACAAATGAAATGACAGCAAAAGATAATTTGACCAATTCATGTATAAAAAAGAAGGTGTCTTAACATTTTTCACCAACGATGTCTTAAAGTCTCTCCTATGCTACACGTATTAGGTACTTGATGGAAGACTCAAGGAATGGAGACAAAGAGGGTGTAAGAGAATAGCCAAAATACCTCTACTGGCAGTTGCTTATTTATTCTAAAGAGTCATGATCTCTGTTTTCACGGTCATTAACCTTATCCAACACATCAATTACAATTACCTTAAAATACAGAAGCTTAGTAGGCGAGAAAATTACTTCAAATGGATGTACCTTCTTTCCTTGCTAATAGCAAAAAGTAACATCAGAAGCTACCGAGTTTCGTATTTCCTTTGAATTTATTTACTAATAAATATATTTCATTTTATCCTTATTTTTGTTTTTCTTGTTCTCCTTTTGTTTTCTTTCCTCTTGCAGCTCCTCAAGAATATCACTAATTAGCAGATGTCAACTTACCTTCTTGGTCATCTCTACATGCAGATTATCAAAATCAGAGTTGCCTCTAACAACCCTAGGAAGAGCATTTGGGACTTCCCGAATGACCGCACCCAGGAATTCTACCGTACTCCGTACAACTATGATTGTTGATTTTGCAAAGTCTCCCTAAAGGTTCAAGCCAGATATACCAACTCAATGAACAACCAAATTGAGCAATAAATCAGTAGAACAAGAAAGAATTGCAGTAGCCATAATGGCAGTACTATACCATTTTTCAGATCTCAAGAATATTCTCTACTCACCATGACAAATAATTAGTAATAGAAAACAACTAATTGTATCACACTCTCCTTGTTCTTTCTCCCTGTTGAGCTTTGAGAACTCTATCTACAATAAGAAAAAGCTTTGCCTTCGGCACCTCCTATTCATCACTATCACCATCAACACTTTTCTCTACCTCCCACCACATATGATCTCACGCACTTTGATCATAAAGGCTTTTATAAAAACAAATACAAAATATTTTGATTTTAATTTCTAAATAAATATTCCCCAGTTGGCTAGAAAAACAATGAATTTTAATCATTAAAAAGACATGAAATAGTGACATCTTTTCATTCTATTAGACGTACTGCAGATCCAATAGATTAGAAATTGAAATATTAGTCGATTCTAAATTCCAACTATTAATTTTCTCGAGTCAATTATTCTCAGCATGTCAGTCCTGATTGTTGTCTTGCAAGATAAAATAAAACACAAATATATAGTAACTTCAAACCCTTCAATAGAATTTACTTTTCCTGATAAAGTTCCTTCACAGAAAATAATGACAAAAATTTATTTCTTAAAAGCTTCATGTCTCAACGAAAGCATTCATATAAATTCAGAGAATCGATCATCTTTGTATAACTAATCAACATCCTTTTAGCTAGAATCCAGCTTCCAAATTCACCTGGAAAATTAGTTTTATGATTACTTTCGTAACTAATTCAACATCTTTCTGAAAAAATGAAATTAATGCCACAAATGATTTCGTTAACCGAATGGGTAATTTTAGTAACGCAGATGATATTTTTTAGAAGATCACAAATTATTTTATTCTGAAATGTGGACATAATAATATGTATGGACACCAATTCCCCCCACCCCACCCCCAACGCCCAAACTTCATCTGTGAAATTCATATAAGCACATGAGAAGATGCAACATATTGAAGGAAGATTGATACCCAAGTAATGCCAAAGAACGCAATGAAAAAAAGAATAGACACACACCTTATACCAAAAGGTCTCATCCAGGTAGTTATGCAATTGTTACATAATTTCAGCTAATGATGACACCAAACGCTGAATCTGTTGATATGCGATTTAACACCAACTACACCTCAATCCTAAGTTACTTGGGGTCTGATTATGCAATTTATCAGGTAAAAAAATGCTACAACTTTTCACGTCAAAGTGGAAATAGAAGGTTACATGCTGAGAAAAATACAAAATATGGAGATAAAATGTACTCGAGTGAGGAAGTTTCGATCTTTTAACCAACCTGAGCTCTCACTATGGCAGAGTTTTAATCATTTATCATTTAGGTGAATATATGCAGTTGAGACTTCACTTTCCTTTCCTTAAATGTTGAAATAACAGCCCACTTGAAGTAACTACAATTTGATTCATAATTTGATGTAGGTCCCTGGAAGAGAATGTAGATTTTAAAGAGAATTTAGCAAGATAGAAGGATTAAAATACACTGCTTATTAGACACATATTCTACTATTTTGGGGGTTGCTACATGAAAAGACTTGATGAGACAACCACTTATTCATATTGCGGAAAACATAATGAATCCAATCCATAGAAAATACAGTTTCTGAATAAAAAGATGATATCCGGTTAAACAAAGTGCAAGTCGCAGAATCAGCTCAAGAGTATTTTTCAATGAAACAGATTATTATACTAAGAAAAGCCGTCATCCTTTTCATTTTGATAAGTAAAGAAGTAACTTTAGTCAATAGTACCGAGAAAGTGCACAATAATTCTTTTTTTACAATGATGAGAGAACAAGAAATTACACCGGAACTCCTTTAGCTAAGTGAATAAGTCCTAAAAAATTATAAAAGTATCCAGATTATGTCTGTTATTCTATTAATCCAAATATTATGAATAATCTGACATCTTTTGCATTAAGTCAATATTGACTGGGAGAAGGAGACTGAGGTTGCAGTCAAAGAAAAAACATACAGACAAGCTAAATGAACTCTCTTAATTATAGTGCAACGTATGCCGATGCTATTTTCAATTGGAATCCAGGAACTAATTGAACACATATTTTATCTTTTTTATTTCAGAATACAGATATTTCACCTGGCGGCTAGAAAGAAATTAGATATAGTAAATTAAATCCCTAAACTAATCTCAACGAACATGTTATGTTACCATTGAACAATTTAGAACTCAAGAAACATGAAGCAATGTAGTTTTATGATAATTTAGCATTTAAGTCATAACTTCAGAAAACATCAACTAACAAAATAAGCATGATGACTAAGTCGTCCCAATATAACAAAAGACTTACCATACGGAAATTGTGATAAGGTAATAGAGAAGCGAATGGATCCTTTTAGTAATATTAAGGTGAAATTGGTCATAAATTTGAAGAGATAAGAACCAAAAATGACTTGTAAAGAAAATGGAAGCTATAGACTGGAAAAACTCGCACTTACTGGCGGATAGTCCAACTGTTCCCTAATACCAACTCCACTTTGCAATGTCTTATAAGACTTTAATGGTTGCACATCAATTTCAGTCTTCTTCTTTTTTCACACGAAGTTGTTATCAGGGGTTGAATAAGTTGTCATGGTCACCAATCTTTCTTCAGTTCAAGAGTTATGTTGGTAGAGAAATTGGACTCCATACCATTTCAATAACACTGATAAGAATTGAGCACAGAGAAGAAAAGCAACAACCCAAAATCTGCAGATTTAATGAAACTAAACAGTAAAGAAAGAAAATGAAGGGGGAATAATAACTGTTGCTTAGAGCTAGTAAAGTGCATTTCCAAAGAAAGAACAAAGATTACCTCAAGCAAAATGACTTTTCATCCTTGTGAGGAAAAACCTAGGCTTGAGGTGTCACCTAAATATCATAATTTGACACATACCAATGGTCAGAAAAAGGATTTTGATACTTCAACTTTATCTAGGACATGTCAATTTTACAGTAATTAGTTTGTATCAAAAGAGGACATTGACAAAAAACCATTAGAGGATTTTGGTCATTAATTGTCACAAGTAAACGCCATTAGAGAAATAATCAGAAGAGACGTCAAATAACAATTGACCCAAATCACGGCTCGCATACAAAAATGACACGCATGTAAATCTAGCAAAATTATAGCCACAAAAAGATGCAGTAACAAAAGATTACTTGGAGAAAAAACTTATAACAACTGAGAGCTAAACTTAGGCAAATTATACGAAAGGTACAAATTCACAAAATTAGTCCACAAACTGAATAAATTTTGAACAGAATTCAGTATTCCCTAATTCAGTGATGGAAACTTGGATATAGGAGAGAAGAAGGTGAATTTGAGAGAGAACAGTGAAACGGGTAAAAGAGTGGGACTTGTAGTGAGAGACACGTGTTTGGTTTTCAGAGCTAAAAGATACGCTTTCAATTTAGCCATAAAGATATATATATCTACTGAAATGCCCTTCGTCGTACAACAATCCTTCACTTATTATATAGAGTAAAAAGAATTATGGTCATGTTACAACATTCAAATAAGTAAATAATTTATATAAGTTAAAATCTCAATTGCTTTAGAATTCTAAGTAGGCGTTTGGACATAAGAATTGTAAAATTTCAAAATATGGTGAAAATTGTATTTAATTAAAGTTGTGTTTGGACATGAATATAGTTTTGGGTTATTTTTGAAGTTTTGTGAGTGATTTGAGTGAAAATTTTGAAAAACAGCTTTTTGAAGTTTTTCAAATTTTTGGAAACTTCCAAAATGCATCTTTAAGTGAAAATTGAAAATTTTATGAATAAATGCTGATTTCAAAAAAAAGTGAATTTTTTTTGAAAAAAAGGAAAAAATTTCTTATGTCCAAACGGGCTCTAAGTATCAAGACTTCAAACAAAGTTCATTGTTTTCACTTTCTAAAGAGGTTAGGCGAAATTGGAGACACTCGTAAGATGTTCTTGAATTTACGTGTGGGCTCATGCCTTTGGAAGCTTATGCCTCAAGCGTGCGATGAATACTTGGTATGGGCCTATCGCCTTAAGCATGGGCTCATCCCACAATTCTTGTGTCATAGTGTGTAAAACTTTATAAATCATAAAAATTTCATTATTAACAACTCTATTCATTAACTATATTTTAAAAGTTGAGGACACTAACATCGCGTCATGAAAGTGGATTTCGTAGAACCTTTCATATGAAAATACTTCATGCTTCTATTTTACCAGAAATATATGAATCCCCTTTGTACACGATGTAACGAGGGAAATGAAGGGTTAATCCTAGTTAAGCTTAATAATAGTTAGATCTATGAATCCGATGATGAATGATATGAATCTAAGCGCCGCAATAGCAAATCCAAGACAAAGATATGAATGATGATTGGTAATGAATACACAAGTGAGTATGTGAATTTAATGTATGAAATGGCAATAAATGTAATAATGAAGGACATCTCGCCCGAATATTAAGTGGCTAGAGTTAATCAACTCTTTGTCAGTAGTGCAGATGATAGAAAATGTCGGTGGAATACAAGATTCGTGGATCATGTCTATGAAAAGGTATCTTCAAACTCGAGAATCAATAGAAAAGACAAGTTTTGTATATTCTTCAATAGTCAATGTTACAAAGAGTTCTTCCAGAAGGTTTTCAGATCCCCCTTTTTCTCTTTTTCTTTCCTATATATAGGGAACATTCGTTTGAAACCCTAGACAAGTACAAATGAGAGAATATCCTAACGAAATATTCTCTCTTCTAGACCTAAACTTATTTTGGCGCTATCGTCTGTTCCTCTGTTTGATCAAATATCGACCCCTCTTGAAAAAAATTCTTCGCCGCTAAACATTAGCCGCCTTAGACTTCGACCTCGATCAACGAAGCCATTGTATTCGATCCAAATTTCGACAAATACAGTTAGTCCCTCCGCTTATTAAGGTCGTGTTCTCCTCATACTTGATGAGAGGATTACGACGTGCCTGTTATGAAAGAAATTTGGTCGTGACGGTTGGATTGAACGAAACCAGGTTGTTAATTTTCGGAAACGTTGCGATTGGCGTATGTGACGTCAGGTGCGGTCACTGTCACGTGCGTCATCATTATGCATCTTCCCGATGCAGGGTATGCACTGTTAGTGCTTCAATTTTGGTGTCATTGACGGCTTTTGACCTCGATTTTGATGCCACCTTGCCCTATAAATAGGGAAGGGGTTTCTCATTTGAAATTTTTACTGTTTCTCTCTTCTTTGGCACCCATTCTTGCTGTGTGTTTCTTCTCCGTTCTTTATGATCTTTTCACTTCCAGCTTCCAGTTCTTCTGTCAATCGCTAACCTCATGCTCTCATCTTGTTACTCATATATTATATTGAAGACATGTTGACTCCCCATCTTAGTCATGATGATGTTTCCGATGCCACCCCTTTGTCAGTGGCCATTCTCCCTATTGACGAGGAAGCTTCGATTGAAGGAGGTGACAGTTTTCCCACCGCTGAGGAGGTGGTGCCTAAAAACCCTATGAGTAGGAACGATTTTCCTAAAGGACTCGCTCCTGCTCCTGAGCCCGAGCTTTCTGAGTCGGGGCAGGCTGAATTGGCTGAGGGCTAAATACTGCATCCCTCCTCATGTCGAGATCGTACCTGTAGAGGGTAATACCATTCAGGTTCACCGGCTTGGGTTCTGCGCCTTCTTCGCCTACCCATTCACGATCGGCTACACTCTCCCTCTTCCTCGGTTAGATGAAGAATTTTACCGCTTCTATAATGTTTTCCCGACACAGCTTTCTCCTTACCTATACAAGGTCTTCCTGATGCTGGCTAAATATGTGGACCTGGCCGATTTCAAGGTCGACCTTCGCCACTTATTGCACCTGTTCTCGCCTACGTTCTTCATAGGTACTCTAATACACTTGCGGAATTGTAGGACGAAAACATTAGTGGTCGGAATGGACGATAAGGCGAGTCGACTGTTCTGACGCAAGTACTTCTTCGTCAGAATGAACATATGGTAGCAGACCCAACTGGGTTTCCTGAGAGGTGGAATTATAGTCGTACGTACCCTCTGCCACTCACTCTTTGTTATTTTCTTTTCTTTTCGGCCCCTGATATATTCGACGTCTTGGTTTCATCTGTGAAGCATTCTCCTTCCCTCGTCTTGGACATAGATGGTCGGGTGGATCGTATGTTGCCTCATGTTATGGGGATTCGTGATTGGGCTTATTTTCATAAGTGCTATGGACCTAAGATCCTGTCTTGTCCCTTACTGTTTTCTGACTTAACTCCTCGTGGGTGCCAGGTCTGCGTGTTTCTAAGAAGGCGAAGGCACCCACTCTTGCGTTTCGCCAGAAGGTGACCTCGGGTGATGGAGTTCGCTTTAGTAGAGTCTGTGCGAGATCGCACTCAGACTCTGCAGTCAGGGGAACCCACCTCTTCGGACGTCGTTATCCCCAATGAGGCCCCACCTCAACAGGTTCTTCTTCTTACCGACGAACCATCTCATAGTGAAGAACTGTCACTGAGGAAGAGGCGGAGGGTGGAAATGGGGAAGGATGTGGTTGTGGAAGAGGCGAGGAAAACCATGGCTCTCGAGGCGGGGCCGAAGTCATTTCCAGTCGTAGAGGCGGCTGCTATGTCAGAATCTGTTTTGGAGGAGATACTTTCCATGGTCGAAGAGACAGGAAGTAGAGAAGAGTTTGTGTGGGTTGTGGAAGGTAGCTCTTCATCGGCAGTGAGAAAAGATGGTGATGCCCATGCAGGAGACGTCGATTCTGGTTCTGACATCGAACCCGAAAAAGTACGGGCTTTTACAGAGAGGACGACTCGTGTCTAGATAAGGACAGAGGGTCCCAACCGCCACATAGTCATCCCCATATATTTCAACCTTTTGGTAGACACCGAGAACGTGGCGCCGTCGTTTTCCCCTTTGTGCGCTGAGAAGCTGCAGACATTGAAAGATGTCGACCTCTCCCTTGGCATATCGGGAATGGCCCTACGGGTGAGTATTTTCTTCTAAGCTTTTGCATGCTCCGTTAGTATCGCTTTTACCTTGGATAATCTTGTTTCCTTTTGCTTGCTAGACTCTCATACTCGACATTGAGCGTGACCGACGAGAGGAGGAGAGGGTTGCTCACTATAGGAGGATGGAGTCTACGTACAGAGAGTACCTCTCTAAGTACCGGAAGGTGGTCAGGAGCGTTAGTGAAGACGGCCAGTTCCAGGAGTTGCGTGATGAGCTTGGGAGGAAGGATGAAGAGCTGAAAGAGAATGAGGAGATTATAAAGGCTATTAGACGGTGTAGTGAGTTGGAGGAGGCATTGAAGTATAAGGAGGATGAGCTAGAATTGGGCAAAGGGATAATGGTCGAGAACTCAGATCTCTAGGCGCGGGTGGCGTCTTTGAAGGTTGAGCTTGAACGGAGTGAGGTGAGGGCTGCCGATCTGAGGCCCGAGTTGAGTGCCAAAGTCGAGGAGTTGGAACTGGTTGAGAGGACCAGGACGACCTTGATAGAGGAGGCGGCCGCTCTCGCGGGCACCCTGCGCATCTACAGGTCTGAGCAAGCTAGTGAAGTGGAGACTTCAGCGCTTAAGGTGGTGAGGTTGGAGGAACAAGTTGGGAGTTTATAGGCGGAGCTGGCGGGGTTAAATGAGCAGATCGTGCTCCTGAGGGCTGAGAAGGAACAACTGGCCCGACCGTCTACTTATCAAGCTTCTGGCGATGTGAGTGTATCGCGGGAGTTATATGAGATGTGGGTTCATGCTGAGGGTCAGCTATATGTGTACAAGTCTTTGAGAGCTGCTGGGAAGGTTTCCGAGGAGGAACTTACCGATGTTCGTGTTAAGGCGGGGGCAGCCCGTGAAGCTTGTGGCTATGCGCCTGATTCGCTTGGCGGGGACAACGATGATGATTCCGTGGATGGGCTTGCCTCTGATCCTTGGTATGAAGAAGAATATGCTGAAGAGGATGATGCGGCGTAAGGACTTGTACTTGATTTTAGGTTGTTTTATTGTTTTTTGTGAGGGTGCACTCGAGCCCATTGTAAAAGAAAACGAGTTGTGTAACCCAGTCAATTTCTAATGGAATGGTTACCTTTTGTTGTATGTTTTGCTTTCTTGTTATTTGTCTTATTTCGTTGTGATGTTGTTCTCGGGAGGCTCATCGTAGACTGACTTGGGGTCAATCTTTGGTAAGGCACAGGATAGTTCGAGATGGCTCGAATGTAAGTAATTCGAGCGAGGCCGAATGTAAGTGATTCGAGCGAGGTCGAATGTAAGTGATTCGAGCGCGGTCGAATGTAAGTAATTCGAGCGAGTTCGAACATAGTTAATTCAAGTGAGGTCGAATGTAAGTGATTCGAGCAAGGCCGAATGTAAGTGATTCGAGCGAGGCCGAATGTAAGTGATTCGAGTGAGGCCGAATGTTGGTAATTCGAGCGAGGCTGAATGTAGGTAATTCGAGCAAGGCCGAATGTAAGTAATTTGAGCGAGGCCAAATGTAAGTAATTCTAGCGAGGTCAAATGTAAGCAATTCGAGCGAATTCGAATGTAAGCAATTCGAGCGAGGTCGAATGTAAGCGATTCGATCGAGGACGAATGTAAATAATTCGAGCGAGGTCGAATGTAAGTGATTTGAGCGAGGACGAATGTAAGTGATTCGAGCGAGGCCGAATGTAAATAATTCGAGCGAGGCCGAATCGAGCGAGGTCGAATGTAAGTGATTCGAGCAAGGTCGAATGTAAGTAATTCGAGCGAGGTCGAATGTAAATAATTCGAGCGAGGCAGAATGTAGACATAGAACGTGGGATGTAGAGCGATTTGGAGTTGTGCAAAAAATGATGGAGCGAGGCCGAATGTAAGTGATTCGAGCGAGGTCGAATGTAAGTGATTCGAGCGAGGTCGAATGTAAGTGATTCGAGCGAGGTCGAATGTAAGTAATTTGAGTGAGGTCGAACATAGGTAATTCGAGCGAGGTCGAATGTAAGTGATTCGAGCGAGGCCGAATGTAAGTGATTCGAGCGAGGCCGAATGTAGGTAATTCGAGCGAGGCCGAATGTAAGTAATTCAAGCGAGGCCAAATGTAAGTAATTCGAGCGAGGCCAAATGTAAGTAATTCGAGCGAGGTCCAATGTAAGCAATTCGAACGAGGTCGAATGTAAGCAATTCGAGCGAGGTCGAATGTAAGCGATTCGAGCGAGGACGAATGTAAATAATTCGAGTGAGTTCAAATGTAAGTGATTCGAGTGAGTCCAAATGTAAGTGATTCGAGCGAGGCCGAATGTAAGTGATTCGAGCGAGGCTGAATGTAAGTGATTCGAGCGAGGCCGAATGTAAATAATTCGAGCGAGGCCGAATCGAGCGAGGTCGAATGTAAGTGATTCGAGCGAGGTCGAATGTAAGTAATTCAAGCAAGGTCGAATGTAAATAATTTGAGCGAGGTCGAATGTAAATAATTCGAGCGAGGTCGAATGTAAATAATTCGAGCGAGGTAGAATGTAGACATAGAACGTGGGATGTAGAGCAATTTGGAGTTGTGCAAAAAATGATGTGTGTTGCTTTTCTTATTCATTTCATTGGAGAATTTTACATTGGTCACTACATACATTTTAGAAGTTCTCCATCTGTCTAGTCCCTTCATCGGTCTTCTTGGAGTGGTGGATAGGCGGAGCGATGAATAACAAACTTGAACTTCGAGGTTCCCCCTTCGTCGCCTCATTTAAAACCTCCTTGGCAAAAACCCAATGGGTAAAAATTCGAGTGAGGTAAAAAGAGTATGACTTAGAGGACGTCTTTTTTCAGAAGTTGAAGTATTTGAGGTGGGCGACGTTCCAATTTTTTGGTAGCAACTTTCCTTCCATTGTCTCTAGTTGAAATGACCCTTTGTTAACTGCTGCTGTGATTTTGTATGGTCCGTCTCAGTTGGTTCCTAACTTGCCCTTTTTTGGGTCTTTGCTTGCCTGTGTTTTGGCCTTGAGCACGTAGTCCCCGACTTTGAGTGGTCTGATTTTGGCTTTTTTGTTGTAGTACCGTTCTGCTTGTTGTTTTTGGGCGACCATTCTTACGTATGCCATACCTCTTAGCTCTTCTACCTCGTCGAGGTCCTCTTTCCTGTTCTCGTTGTTGCTTTGTCGGCTTTCATTGGAGTATCTGAGTCTCGGCTCCCTGACCTCGACCGGTATGACTGCATCGGTGTCGTAGACCAATGAGTATGGAGTTTCTCATGTACTTGTCTTTGGTGTCGTGCGATACGCCCATAGCACCTCTGGTAAGAGTTCTGGCCACAGTCTCTTGGCGTCTTCGAGTTTCTTTTTCATGATGTTTAATATTGTTTTGTTAGAGGATTCGACTTTGACCATTTCCTGCGGGATGTTATGGCGTGGAGAGTATTCGCTTGATGCGCCACTTCTCAAACAACCCAACAGTCTTTTTCCCAGTGAATTGTGGTCCGTTATCACAATTGATTTCCTTGGGGATTCCGAAATGGCATATGATGTTCCTCCATATGAATGTGATGACCTCTTGCTTCTACCCATTTGGAAAAGTAGTCGGTTAAAACTAAAAGGAAACATACATTACCTTGACCTGCTGGGAATGGTCCTACGATGTCCATTCCCCATTTGATGAATGGAAAGGGCGACGTGAATGAATGGAGGTTCTCGCCCACTTGGTGTATCTATATTAGTAAAAAATAGTTTCACACGTAAGCCAGCTTTTGACAACTCAGCCAGTCACATGGACAAAGGAAAACGCGACAGCTAGATGTGATTCTTTGAAGAGGTACGATACAAAAAGGCACGGTTTAGTAAACCTACGAACTTATCAGTCACGAGAAACTCGACTTGATCAAAACAGGAGAGAGGCACGGTCAGAATGAATCTAGACAAAGCTACAGGCAGATTCAAGGACCCATAATTGATTACTCGAACGTTATGTAACCGAACCCCAATTACCGTTATCCTTTGTAACGCTTCATTAATGTCATAATTAGTCATTAGTGAGTAACCATAGCAAGAGTCGTACGTTATAAGAATCTCCTATATAAGGGAGGGGAATACAGCTTGTAAAGGCATCTGATTCTCGAATACAATCAACTTCGATTCTCTATATTTCTGCAATATTGTTTATTATTCATTTTTCTCCATTACCTTGATTATCAGTAAACCATATTCATCTTAAAAATAAGCTTTAGTCAAAGGATCTAATTCTTTGGTTAAACAAATTGGTTCCATTACCGGGAATCTGATAATCTTTGTTTACTTTTCAAGTGATATCCTCTGAATTATGTCAAACCCCAACGACAACAACCAGCAAAGGCGTGGAACCCCAGTTCCATCACCTTCAGGAACCCCACGTGGTTCGAGGGAACAATCCCCAAAAATATCTAATAACAACAATGGTGATAATGATCAAACATTGGAACAAGATCGTGTAAGGAAAATGATTACAGAGTATGTGAGCCAAGTTTTGCAAGAATTTGCAAGAGGATTACCGGCTGCGTTACCTACATCGCCGACGCCACCCCCCAATAACACCATCACCATGGAAAATCCTCAATCTGGGTTGGCAAACTCAGGAAGAGGAGATACTCCTAATGAATCTCTCGAAACGAGACCAGGTATATCTAATAACTCAGAATTACAAAATTTACTGCTAACCATGCAGAAACAGATGAAGGAGCAGAACGATCGCATCGAACAAATTCCTGGAGTACCATCTATCATCAAAGGAATCGATATTGATAGATATTCTCAACAACCTTGGAAGCCAAGTGCGTCCCCCTTGCCTATACCCAAGAAGTTTAAAATGCCTGACGTTCCCAAATATGATGGAACAACTGACCCACGCGACCATGTGACTGCTTTCACTACTGGGGTAAAAGGCAACGACTTAACGAAACAAGAGATTGAATCAGTCCTTGTCAAAAAATTTGGGGAAACACTTACCAAAGGGGCCCTAACTTAATATTCTCTTCTCCTTGAAAATTCTATTGACTCTTTTGTTGAGCTTGCAGATTCGTTTATAAAAGCACACTCTGGTGCGCAAAAAGTTGAGAAGAGAATGGAAGACATATTCAAAATAAAACAAGGAGACACGGAACTACTCCGTGAGTTTATGGACAGGTTTCAACGAGAAAGAATGCAGTTAACCAGGGTGCCTGATAATAGCGCAGCCATGGCGTTCGCAAGCAACTTAAACAATAAAATCTCAGAATCCACGAGACGACTTAAGGAGAGTCTAAGAGAATTCCCCGCTACAACATGGAACGATGTATGTAACAGGTACAGTACTAAACTCAGAATAGAAGAATACATCATTGCTCGTTCGAGGGATGAAGATCATTCCAGATCCAGACATCCTGATTCAAATAGAAAATCAGGTTAAAACAGGTACGATCCTTACATAGGACCCTCGGGACGCGATATCCGCCCCAGGTTCGAAAACACTAGGTCGGACTATAGACCACAAGGAAGAGACGTAGTCTTATCCTCGTCTAGATCCAGAAAAGATCGAGATGAACGACCTAGAGGTAGTACTCAAATTGGGGATCATACCTTAAATGTAAGTACTATTGAACTTGTCTCAATATTAAGGAACATGGGAGACAAGGTTAAGTGGCCCAAAGAGATGCGGTCAAATCCAAGTAGAAGAAAGCCAGATCACTGGTGTGAATTTCACAACGATCATGGGCACAAAACTGCGGATTGTATATTTTTACAAGGTGAAGTAAAAAATTTGTTAAAACAGGGCTATTTAACAGAATTATTTAGTGATAAAGGTAAACAAGCATATATGAGGAACATGAAGGAGTCCCCAAAGCCTCCTTATCCAAAACGAACCGTTAACGTGATACACGGGGGTGAAGAAGTAAACAGAGTGATTTGCAAAACAACCACAAAGTTCACAATTACACATGGGAAATAGGCTCGTGAAAATATGGAAGAAGACGATATAACCTTCGATGATGTAGATATCAGCGTATTATTGTTTCCACACAACAATGCTCTAAAAACGGTTACGAATAAAAAAATATTTCCCTCGCACTTATTAGAAAACTGTTTCCAAAACATTGCAGGTAAAACCCCCAATCTTTACAAAAAATGTTACTAATAAAAAATAGTTGTTTCCTTGTATTAATATCAAAAAACGGTTACCTATGAAAAACAGTTACGAAATACAAGATTATATCAAATCTGTTAAACAAAAATAGTTGCAAGCATGAGTTTTAGACGAAAATCAAACACATGTAAAATGTCATGGAAGTTCAAACAAGAAAAACTTTCCTTGGAAACATTATTAAACATGTGTAAAATTCCAATAATTATATTGCATTATCATGAAGTTGAGACGTCTTCTTCATGCCAATTATAAAGGGCCCTCTTCCATAAACTATGCCTATTACAAAAAGGTACACATTTGATATGACACCGTGCCTATTACAAAAAAGGTATGAGTAGTCTAATGCATTCCCCATGCAAAACTCGAAGGTAAAACTAAAACCTCAAAAAATGAAGCATGCAAAAGACTTAAAGAGTGAAATAGAAACTCAATAAAAGTCGAACTAACATTTATATATTAAAACGGCTAAAACTAAGTATTAACTTATACTTAGCCGTATAAAAATTTTATATACATTGTGGTGCCCCTAAGTTGTCATTTGGGGACTTAAAGGAAATCCAAATTTACCCCCGATGGGACTGGGGGTAACCACCAATTGATACAAAGAAAAAAAAAAAAAAAAAGGGGATAAACCAACTAAATCTTTTCAAGAGAGGGGTTGACTTCAGTGGCAGAAGGAGCGGGAGCAACTGGGGATGAAGAGGCATGAGCGGCTGGAATCTCACCATCAGGTGAAGAGAGGTTATGACCTTGTTGAGCCTTCTCCATGGCTTCCTTAGTTTTGGCTATTTCAGCACTAAGGTCAAAACCCTCTTGACTCATTTCCATCAATGTGTCAAGGCGAGAATTCATATACGCCCATCTCACATCGACAACAACCACCTCTTCCAAATCTTCATAATACTCTGCCCATTCTTGAAGCTCAGCTCTCAATCCATCCTTCTCCGCTTCCGCAGCTTCATGGGCGGCCCTTAATGGAACAATCGACTCCTCTAAAGTTTGAGCTTTTTCTAAAGCCCTATGAATATCTTCTTGAGTACGAATGAGTGATTGCACGAGCTCGCCTGAGTATTCCTCCTTCTTCCCCAATAAGTTCTTCAAGTGTCTAATCTCCTCTGAGGCACGGGACAGCTGCTCCGCGAACGAAGACTCCAGAACACTCTTATCTTTATCATCCTGACTGCAAGAAGCCCTCTTCACTGCCAATTCTGCTGCCATGAGTCTTAGCTGCCGCTTCAAGGTACTCTTTTCCTCTTTTAAAGCATCCATGTCAATCCTTAGGCTATCATACTGTGCTCTCCAATTATCAACATCGGTCTGCAACTCTCTTGTCTCTTGGTCCATGTTTGAAATCCTCTTCATAAGCTCCATGCCTATAAGGTTAATCTATAAGAAATAAACCAGTCAGATATGGTAAATTTCATATACGAGAGTGAAAGAGGATAAATTGCATCATACCTTCAAAGAAGTATGCACGACCTCATTGGCTCATGTAAGAGCACCGTGGCTGGCTAGCTTTGCTTTCTCAGAGGGACCTATCAAAGGCTTGAGCCACACTTCGGGCTCACCCGTTTTCTTGAAAAGATTCCCCTCAGCTGGAACCTCTATTACCACCTGCCGCATCTCTCTGCTGGAAGACCTTGCTTTCCTAACGGAAGGCATGGAAGCAGGCAGAGATGGAACAACAACAAGCACGGAAGGTTGAGTTGCTGGAGAATCCACGGGCAGCAGGCACAGAGAGTTGAAGAGTTGAAAAGTTACGGGCAAAGCAACAACAGAAGTTGAAATAGCCAAAGGAATAGACGAAACAACTTCTCTCAAAGAAGCAGGAAAGACAATAGCCAAAGGGACGTCGTCAGGAGCAAGATCAACACCCTCATGAATAGGGGAATGTGAAACATCATCAAGGACAGGGGGCTCAATCACA
>ML402894.1:5663-32620 GCA_005239525.1 Nicotiana knightiana
CTCCCCATGTTCGAATGCAAAGAATGAGAATTGGAACACTAGAAGCTTAGCACCTTCGAGGGATCCACCAATGAATTTCTAGATAATCTTCACTTCAGTAACAAACTTCACTTTCCCTTAGGAATTTATGCTATCAAGCCAATCCCCTAGTGGCTTGCACTTATGAACGGTCAGGTAAGCTTTGTTCAATACCAAACTTAACTTCTTAGTAGGAACTTTGCTACCGAACAAAAGATTATCTAACCGTCCACATGGTTCTTCGCTTGTGTGCTTCATTATTAGAAGGTCTTATTGCTGCTGTTGAAACCTTTCTTTGTAGTATGTTTTCCATTGCTGCCTCGTTAAAAACTTGCTAGAAAAAACCAACTGGGACAAAAACTAGACGAAGGGAAAAAGAGTGCAGCGCATACTTTCAGTACATGTGATGTTTATCAGCAATAATATCTCTTGAGGTGTTCCACATTCCAGTTGCTTGGAAACTTTTTCCCATTTTGATTTTCCAAATCGTACGATCCTTTCCGGCTGACAGCTGAAACCCGGTAGGGGCCTTCCAAAGTTGGACCTTGCTTCCCTGCATTGAGTTCCCGGGTGTTTTGAGTAACTTTACTTAAAACGAAGTCTCCTACTTTGAAATAACAGAGGTTGGATCTTCGATTGTAAAACCTTTCTATTCTTTGCTTTGAGCTTCCATCCTTATATGCGCCAAGTCCCCATGTTCATCGAGCAGTTCCAAATTGACCAACATTGCTTCGTTGTTTTCTTCTTCATTCACCTGAAAGTACCTCAGGGTAGGTTCCCCTACTTCCAATGGGATCAAGGCTTCTGCTCCGTACACAAGGGAGAAAGGAGTCTCTCCTGTGCTCGATTTGGCCATTGTTCGGTACGCCAATAGTACTCCGGGCCATCTGCCTTTAGTTGCTTCCAATCTCTTTTTGAGATTTTGTATAATCACTTTGTTCGTTTCCTATGCTTACCATTTGCGCTCGGATGATAGGGCGAAGATGTGATCCTTTTGATTTTCAAGTCTTCAAGGAATTTCGTGACCTTTGCGCCTATAAATTATGGCACGTTGTCACAGGCTATCTCCTTTGGTATCCCAAATCTGCAAATTATGTTCTCCCACAAGAAATCTACCACTCCACGTTCGCCAATCTTCTGATTAGGGCATGATTCAACCCACTTAGAAAAATAGTCAGTTAAAATCAAACGGAACATTACCTTATTAGGAGCCGGTGACAGCGGTCCGACGATTCCCACTTCATGAACGGCCATGGAGACAAAACCGAGTGCAATGCTTCTGCTGATTGATGAACCAACGTGTGTAGCGTTGACACTTCACATTTTGAACAAAATCTTTGGCGTTTTTCTCCATTCAAGGCTCGTAATATTCTACCGTTACCAATTTTAATAGCAAAGAATCTACACCTAAATTATTTCCATATATTCCGTCGTGGCCTTCTTGCATAACATAGTTTGCCTCGGAGGCCCCAAAGCATCGGGCCAGCGGGCCTTGGAAAGATTTCCTGTACAATTGGCCTACTTTGAAGCTATTTCGTGTTGCTTTGGCACGCAACACCCAGGATGCCTTAGGATCCTCAGGCAACTTTCCGTGCTTGAGGTAATCAATGATCTCAATCCTCCAGTCCCAGACCAAATTAGTCGCATTTACCTCGTAATAGTTATCTGTGTCCAGAACCGAGTGCATAAGTGGTACGATCGTAACGAAGTCCAATCCCTTCTTTTTGTTGATGATCCAAGGTTAGCTAATGCATCTACTTCTGCATTTTCCTCTCTTGGGATATGTGTAATCGACCACTCCCGGAATAGAGCAAGCAGAATCTGAACCTTCGCTACGTATTGTTGCATGAACTTTTTGGCTTCGAAGATCCCATAGACCTGATTCACCATCAGGGGGGAGTCATTTTTGATTTCTATTTCGAGTACTACAATCAAAGCTTCATACTCCACTTCATTGTTATTAAGAGGAGTCGTTCTTATGGCTTGCCTTAGGGGTTCTCCCGAAGGAGTGGTCAATACTATGCCAAGCCCAGGCTCTTTTACGTTAGAAGCTCCGTTTGTATATAGGGTCCAAACTCCTGATGTCGATTCTTACACCATCACTACTTCCTGGGTAGCCAGTGATAACAATCCTGAACTGAAAAGAAATGATGGCATTTCTCTAACGACCGGGAAATGAACCTTCTCAAAGTGGCCAATATTCCCGTGAGACTTTGAACTTCTTTTACGCTTGATAGCCGGTCCGGGATGTCCGATGGCTTTTATTTTATCAGGGTTAACCTCAATTCCCCTTTGTGATACCGGGAATCCCAGGAACTTACCAGAGCTGACCCCGAACGCTCACTTCTCATGGTTAAGTTTCATGTTATGCTTTCTTAGGATGTCAAAAGTCTCTTTCAAGTGTTTAAGACTATCACTTGTATTCAAAGACTTAACAAGCATATCGTCTATATAGACTTTCGTGGTTCTATTTATTTTTCAAACATTTTATTTACGAGCCGCTGATAAGTGGCTCCGGCGTTCTTTAGCCCGAAGGGCATCACATTATAACAATATGTGCCAAAGTTCATTATGAACGAAGTCTTTTCCTGATCCTCCGAGTTCATCTTAATTTTGTTGTACCCGAAGTAAGCATAGAGGAAACGCATTAATTAATGCCCGGTCATTGCATCGATCATTTGATCAATGTTTGGCAATGTGAACGAGTCCTTTGGGCACACCTTATTCAAGTCCTTATGCGAAATTTATTATTCTTCTTTGGAACTACTACTAAGTTAGCTAGCCAGTATGGATACTTCATGTGATATAAAATAAGACTCCATTCCAAGCTCATTACCCTTAAAAAGATTAATTTTATTTACCTCGATTCGTGTGCGCAGTCTAGCGTGAAACCAGAAAGCTTTTATATGAAAATATGAGAAATAAAAATTTTTAGAGTTAAAATTTGGTTTTAGTTGACTTTGGTCAACATTTTGAGTAACCGGACCCAGATCTGTGTTCCGACGATCCCAGGAGATCCGCAGTAAAATATGCGACTTGGGCGTATGCCCAAAATTTAATTCCGAGGTCTCTAGCCTTAGAAAATAATTTTTGAAGAAAATTATTGTGCTGGTTTTTAAAGGAAATAAAGAAATGAAATAATATGTGAAAGTGTTGATATCGGGCCCGTATTTTGGTTCTGGAGTCCGGAACAAGTTCGTTATGTTATTTAAGTCCTATCTGTGAAATTTCATGAGAATCGGAGTTGCTTTGATGTAATTCGGACAACCGGATGAAAATTAGGAATTTGAGAGTTCTTGAGGAAATCTTGAGTTTTAAGGTTAAATCTACCGATTTTGATGTTATTTTGATGATTTGATTGCACGAGCAAATCTGTATGGTGTTTTTAGACTTGTGTGCATGTTTGGTTTGGAGCCCTGAGGGTTCGAGTGAGTTTCGGGGAGGCTACAGAGTGTATAGACTTAGAAAAATACCCAATATCTCAACATCTGGTGTTGCAGGCCTCAGATCTAGCAAATGCGAGATCTGGCTTCGCATTTGCGAAGTCAATGGCCAGCCTCAGATCTCGCATTTGCGAGATTTTGGGTCGCAAATGCGAAACGCCCTTAGTCGCAAATGCGACATTTTTTATCGCATTTGCGATAATTCCCGAAAACCTCAGGGTTCGCAAATGCGAACTCCAGTCCGCAAATGCGAACTCCAGTCCACAAATGCGAGACCCGCAACCTGTTATATCTGAGTTTTGACGGGTTTTTCACTTCTTTTCCAATTCTCTCAAACCCTAAACCTCCATAGGCGATTTTCCAAAGACCCAAACTTCTCCAAATCATTGGTAAGTGATCTCTAACTAATTTCTTTCATTCCTTAACAACTTTTAACAAGATTTCAACCAAATATCTAGAGTTTTCATGGTAAAAATTTGGGTTTTGGGTAGAACTTAGGAATTTTAAAATTTTGGGATTTAGACCTTGAATTGAGGTCGGATTCCAAAACCAATTGCATATCCCGGCTTGGGAGGGATTGGGTAAAAGGATTTTTGTCCGAACCTCGAGTTTAGACCAAGCGGGTCCGGGGTTGATTTTTTGTATTTTGATAAGAAAACATAGGAAAATCATAATTTTCATTAAACTTAACTCCTTTAAGCAATAATTGATGATATTGAACCAATTGTGATTAGATTCGAGCGGGTTAGAGGCAAATTCTAAAGGAAAGACCGTGCTAGAGCAGTGATTGCTTGTTTGATCGAGGTAAGTGCTTGGTTTAACCTTGACTTGAGGGAATAAGAATCCCCACTTAAATGCTATGTGAATTTGCATGTGTGTGGTGTATATGTGAGGTGACGAGTGTCCATGCACCACTAAGTTATTGTTGAATATGGTCCCTTCCCCGTTTTATTTGCTTCCGGGCTTATTGTTAAGTATTGATTCGAGTATTTTGGAATTGTTGGTTGTTCTCTTGGTTTTGTTATGTTACATAAGGATTGAGCTGGATGTCAGTGTTTCAATATGTATATAATTTCAGGTTGGTTTTGTTGTGAAATGATAATTGATGAAGTTTATGAGTTTTACAACTTTTGTTTACAATTGTTGATACAAAAATGTTGTGAAAGGCTTGGCCTGAATTGTGAAAGTTTTCGTAAATAAACTGATATGATATGTCTGGTGGGAGCGGGTTGCACGCAGAAACAAAGAGCAATAGGGGAGAATATTCATGTTTTACTATTTATAAAATAAAGGCTATAACACTCATTGTTTTATTGACATTATTTCATATTCTGCTCTTACTGTTATTTAAAATGAAATTTGTACGGTTTACAATTGTTGAGACATAAATATTGTGAAAGACTTTGACTTAAATTGTGAAAAATCCCTTTTTATAAATAAAGTGATGTGATTGTCTGGTGGGAGCGGGTTGCACGCCGCAACAAGGAGTGATAAGGGTGGATAGGTAAGATCGGGTTGCATGCCGCAACAGGAGAGATAAGGGTGATATATATATATATATATATATATATATATATGGAGGAACAATAAGGGTGGACAAGTGGGAGCGGGTTGCGTGCCGCAACAAGGAGCGATAAGGGTGAATATTTATGTTTTACTGATTTCGAAAATAAGGACTTGGAAAACTCCGGTTTTATTAAAAATGTTTTCATACTCTGATATTTTTATTGTAATTTAAATTGAAACTTGAAAATTTTGAGGAGTTGGTTACAGTTGATACTTGAAAAGATTTATTCGAGTGTTTTTATTTATTGTTGCAAGTTATTGGTTATCAATGTTATTGTTATTATTTCTTTCTTGCTTTATTATATATTTTTCACAGGTTATATTATTAATGCCCCGTCGTAGCCTCGTCACTACTTTGTCAAGGTTAGGCTCGGCACTTACTCAGTACATGGGGTCGGTTGTACTGATACTACACTCTGCACTCTTTTGTGCGGATCCAGGTACCGGCCAGAGTTAGGTGAAAGTAGTAGCTGGCATTATACACACGGAGACACGAGGTAGATCTGCTGGTGTCCGCAGATTCCTGGAGTCTTCCCTTTATTATTTAGATATTGTTTTATTTCATTCGAAACAAATATATATACTTCTTTCAGCCCATTATTTGTAGTACTCTTTAGTAGATCGTGAATTGTGACACCAGACCTTGGGTAGATAAATAGTTGGTAATAGTTCGTGGTTCGTTTCATTTTATCTAATATTATTCATGAAGTCATTTATTGGAAAATATTGGATTTATTTGTTTTATTTTTAAGATTTTCTATTGCGTCAAGTAAACTTTTAAAGGAAATAGTTAGTAAATTTCTAACATCGTCTTGCCTAGCAAGTATTGTGTTAGGCGCCATCACGATCCCGTGGGTTGAGAATTTGGGTCGTGACACTTTATCTCTCGGATTGAACCGATATCAAGTAGACGAGTTACCTCCTCTTTGACGAATTTGTTTTTGGCCTCGGCAATAGGACGATTTTTCTGTCTTACTGGAGGAATGTTGGGATACAAGCTTAGCTTGTGCACGATCAATCCCTGCGGGATACCTATCATATCCGCATGCGACCAAGCAATATAGTCGACGTTAGATTTAAGAAATTTAATAAATCCACACCTTAGTTCGGGGTGCAGTCCTGTCCCTAAGTGGAATTTACTCTCCAAGAACTTTCCAAATAATGCGACTTGCTCAAGCTCTTCCGCTGTGGACTTTGTTGCATCCTTGTATTCTGGTACCTAGAAATACCTTGACACTTCATAAGACTCTGACACCCCTTCCCCCCGGTTGACTTCACTTGACTTGGGAGCAGGCATCGGTTCCTATAATTGCTATGCCGCATGCTCTCTCCCTTTGCTACTGCAGACCGAAACTGCATTCATCTCCCTTGTCGCCGGTTGGTCACCCCTTATTTTTTTAATTATCTCAGGAGTTGGGAGTTTCAGCAATTGGTGATATGTCGATGGCATAGCTTTCATCTCGTGAAATCACGGTCTTCCCATGATGATGTTGTAGCCCATATCACCATCCACCACCTCAAAAAGGTCGTATTCATCACCCCTTCGGCATTTGTGGGCAACAGGATCTCTCCTCGGGTTGTCACCCTTGCTAGATTAAACTCGGCGAGGAGTTTGTGGCTGGAATGATGCTTCCGGTAAGTTTAGCTTGTTCCACTACCCTCCATTGTATAATATTGTCCGAACTCCCTGGATCCACCAGAACATGTTTAATTTTAAAATCTAAAACATTTAGAGAAATTACCAATGCTTCGTTGTGAGGTAGCGACAATCCATCCGCGTCCTCCTCTGTGAAGGTGATGTCGTCTTCAATGACTTCCCAGAGTTTTTTGTTGTGGGTTACTGATACCGTTTTCTTTTTCGTCGCGAGAAGGAAACCCCATCAATCTCGTTCCCCCCAAAAATCATGTTGATCGTCAGGCGTGGGGGATCTTCCCCTGCTTTTGAGAGCTCTGCATTGTCACGATTGCAACCACAATTTTTTTTGCCCGATCACTTAAGAATTCCCTGATATGGCCATAAATTAGGATCCCTCTAATTGGGATCATATCTCTTTGGCTTTGGGAACCACACTTCATTAATGTTTCTCATAGCCGATACCAACTCCATGATAACTAGAAATTTTGATTACTTATTAGCGCCTTTTTAGCTTTATTTTAGTCCAAAAGTGTTTAATTGTGTTGCTGAAAACTAATGAAATTTACTTAATTGCAGGAATATTAGAAGATGAACTCTCGAGAGGAAATCCAACTCAAAGAGGAATAATCTGAACTCAAGGACATAAAAGGAACAGAAGCTCAAAAGTGCAAACCGCAGAATATCATCTGCGGCCGCAGATGATGAAGGAAAAACCAGCAGAGTTTGATGCAAAGTGTGGTCCACACATGAATTGTGCGGCCGCAAAAGCTGGGCCAGGAGCAAAGTTTCGAGAATGTGCATCCCAAGTACATCAAAAGTGCGGACCGCATAGGAATTGTGCGGCTGCAAAAGAAGTGCTATGCGGTCGCAGATGTAAAAGTGCGGACCGTAGAAGAGCAAGATACGGCGGCAGTTGCAAATCTGCGGACCGCAGAAAGAGTGCCTTGCAGCCACAGATCAGAAATATGCGGCCGCAGACTTCCAGGCCTGAAAAGATGAAGAAATCTGTGGACCGCACATGGAATTGTGCGACCGCAGAACCTCCAGAAGGGCATTTTTATCCGAAATTTCCAATCCTGTATAAATAGACGAGTTTCACAATTTTAGGTCAACTTTTGACATCAGCAGCTACAGTAGCCGTTCCTCTTTACTTATTTTAGTAGTTTTTCATATTTGAGCTATTTTAACATAGATTTTTTCATTTTAATTTTGCAATATGAGTTTAATATCATTTATTCTTCTATTTCTTTAATTTTTAGCATGAGTAGCTAGATTTTAACTAGGTTTATCACCCAACCCTAATTTGTAAACCTTATGGGTGTTTAATTTAATGATTGTTTATGGTTGGGTGTTTATTATTTAGCCTTGTTCTTGCTTTAATTTGTGGAACTAATGGTTGCAGACATTAGTTCATGCCTATTTGACTTAGTCTCTACTTAAGAAAGAGAGACTTAGTCTAGGAAAACTTGGCTAACAAGAAAATGGGTCAATCGAGAGACTGATAATCCCAATTAAAGGGTTCAACCTAGTGATAGTAATAACCCGCCTTGAGCTTTTATCAACCATTTTGTGCAATACCCATTTGGACTTGAGAAAGCCAAATTGGGAAAAATCACTCTCTTGCCGAGAGGTATTGAGTGGGTAATTGAGTGTTGATAGCTGTAATATACCCCGATCATTAAAACAAGCATTAAGGTTTATATCCATTAGGCAAATACCTAGGTGATGGTCATCTCCCTAGGCTTTTTACAAAACTCGAAAAACAACAAAAACAATTCTCTTAGTTTTATTTTATTTCTTAACTTGCAATATTAGTTTAAAATAAGACATAAAAAACCCCCAATTTGTGGAAATGTAAATTGAGATAGTCAAACTCACACACTACAATATATACTCCTTACTCCCATATATACCCTACGGAATTCGACCCCGACTCTTGTTGAGTACTATCATTGTAATCGACCATTTCATAACCTTGAATTGAGGTGTGAAATTGGACAAGATCAATTTTTGGCGTCGTTGCCGGGGAGCTAAAAAATGGTGTTAGCTTTTTATTTAAGTGTGTTTTTGGCTATTCTTTGGGATGGAATTCTAACATTCAAGAAAGATCCCAATGAACCACTACACGAGATATGAGAAAGGTATAGAACAATGGTGAAAGAGTTCCCCAACAATGATATCACGGAGAACATGACTAAAAAAATCTTTCTATCAGGGGATCAATACAACCAACCTATATGTAGTGAATCAACTTGTCGGTGGAAACATCATGTCTACACCTTATGCGGGGCGTGTGATATTTTGGATGAGATGACAGATACTTCATCGGCGTGGCAATCTAGGGCTAATGTTCCCCAAGGTGATCCCAATATTTTTCTTCTCCACAAAGAGTTGCATGGCCATGGACAAGACATAGCCGAGTTGACAACCACCATGAATCAATTGGCAAATGCTCAACTTCAATAAATGCAGAACCCAGAGAAGTCAATGCAATGGAGGGAATAAGTATGATGGTGAACAAGCGAAGAACAAGAAGTCCACAAGTGCAACAAAGAGTGGACAATTTTGTGAAAGATGACAGTGGATTTGATCAAGATGATTCTTATAATGACTAAGAAGAAGAGGTCCAGTATGTGCACAACATTCAAGGGAAAATAAACAACTTCCAAGGCCCTAGTCAACAATAATGGAGACCTCAAAATAATCAAGGCAATTGGAATTCTCACAACCAAGGTAATTGGAGTGGTGGAAATAGTCAAAGCAATTGGAATAACAACAACAATCAAGGCAATTGGAGTGGAAGCAATAATCAAGGAAATTGGCATAACAACAATAACCAAGGCAATTAGGGAGGCAGCAATCATGGCGGGTGGAATAACAATCAAGGAAATCGGAAGTCGGGTTTTCAAAGGCCCCCGATGATCAACAATCGAGCAACTCAACTCCTTATCCTTCCCATGGTCCTACTTCTTCCAACAATGAATTGGGTTGTATTGAGAACGTGTTCAAGTAAATGATGGAGAAGAATGCTGATTTCGATGCCCAACTTGCTTCACACAACACATCGATATGCAACTTAGAAGTGTAAATGGGGAAAATCTCTCAAGCTTTAAATTCTCGTCGTAAGCGGGCACTACCAAGTGACACGATGGTGAATCCAAAGGGTGGGAACAATACGGGGCATGTCATGGCCATTACTACAAGAAGTGGAAGAGGTAGGAATGCACCCACCTCAAGTCAAAGGCAACTTGTGGATGATGAGCAAGTGGTAGAAGAAGAAGAGATACCGAACAATGTGGTGCAAGCAAATGATGAAGTGCGGATTGATATTGATCACATGGTAGAAAAGACTCAAGACAAAGTGAACCCGTCTAGGGATCATGTCATTGACATACAGGAACCGGTATGCAAAAGGCTAAGGAACCATTTCCTAAGCCACCCCCTCCATATCCTCAAAGTCTTGCCAAGCAAAATGGCAAGAATCAATTCAAAAAGTTCATTGACATGATGAAGAGTCTCTCGATAAATGTGCCATTAGTTGAAGCCTTAGAGCAAACGACTGGTTATGAAAGATTCATAAGGATTTGGAGACAAAGAAGCTGTTGATGAATTTTGAAACTATCAAATTCACTCATCAAGTGAGTGCAATTATACATTCGATGGATCATAAATTGGAAGATCATGGTGCTTTCACAATCCCTTGTACCATTTTAAGTGCTGAGTTTCTAAAGCTCTTTGTGATCTTGGGACGAGTATCAATTTGATGCCCTATTAGGTTTCAAGACCTTGGAAATTGGGCAACCAAGACCCACATCTATGAGATTACAAATGGCCGATCGTACAATGAAGAGACCACTGGGAGTGGTTGAATATGTATTGGTTCGTATTGATAAGTTCATTCTCCTGAAGGATTTTGTAGTTCTTGATTGTGAAGTGGACTATGAGGTGCTGATTATTCTCGGAAGACCTTTCCTTGCTACAGGGAAGGATCTTGTTGATGTGGAAGCCGGAGAAATCACACTCCGGGTGGGTGATGAAAAGGTATTGTTCCACGTGTGCAAATCTATGCGGCAACCAAACAACAATGAAGTGTGTTCTTTCGTGGATTTGGTGACCTATGTGATTATTGATGATACAAGTGCCACAATTAATGTAGGTAATATGTTGGAGGCCTTCTTGCTCAACTTTGATGATGACGAGATGGATGGCTTCATGGAATGTGTGAATTCTTTGCAAGGAATGGATTCCCCCCGGAAGCTTTCCTTGGATCTTGAGAATAGGAAAACTCCTCCTACAAAGCCTTTAATTAAAGAGCTTCCTATCTTGGAGTTGAAGCCATTGCCTCCACATCTCAGGTATGAATTCCTTGGCCGTTTTTCTGCTTTGCCGGTTATTCTTTCCTCTTGTTTGACTAACGTGTAGGTTGACTCCACATTGGAGGTGCTCCAAAAAAGGAAGAAATCTATTAGGTGGACTTTGGCGGATATTCGGGGAATAAGACTGCATTTTGCATGCACAAGATTAACTTGGAGAAAGATGCCAAACCATCCATTGAACATCAAAGGAGAATCAATGAAGCCATGCAAGACGTGGTAAAAAAGGAGATCATCAAGTGGTTAGATGTCGGGGTTATCTACCCTATTTGCGACAGTTCATGGACTTCTCTGGTGCAATGTGTTCCGAAGAAGGGAGCCATGACAGTGGTCACCAATGACAAGAACGAGTTTATTCCCACAAGAACAGTGATCGGGTGGAGAGTGTGTATGGACTATCACAAGCTAAACAAATTCACGAGGAAAGACCATTTTCCACTCCCTTACTTGACCAAATGCTTGATAGGTTGACCGTTCGTTCTTTCTATTACTTTCTAGATGGATATTCAGGCTATAACCAAATCCTTATTCCCCCGGAAGATCAAGAGAAAACAATTTTCACATGTCCCTATGGCACTTTTGCTTTCAAGTGGATGCCATTTGACTTATGAAATGCACCAGCGACTTTTCAAAGGTGTATGATGGCGACTACCTTGAAGTCTTCATGGATGACTTCTCGGTAGTCAGGGATTCCTTTGATGATTGTTTGGCAAATTTGGATAGAGTATTGGCAAGGTGTGAAGAAACGAACTTGGTGTTAAATTGGGAGAAATGCCATTTAATGGTCGAGGAAGGCATTGTCCTTGGCCACAAAATTTCAAAGAATGGAATAGGGGTTGACAAGGCAAAGATAGAGGTGATTGCGAAACTTCCACCTCCAACCTCAATGAAAGGCGTGAGAAGTTTCTTGGGTCACGCGGGGTTCTACCGGCGCTTCATAAAGGATTTTTTTAAAGTGGTGAACCCATTGTACAAGCTCTTAGAGAAAGATTCTAAGTTTCACTTTATGATGATTGCATGAGAGCCTTTGAATTGCTAAAGTTCAAGTTGAAAACCATTGCCATTATCACCGCTCCTAATTGGAGTATTCCTTTTGAGCTCATGCGCGATGCTATAGATGTAGAGGTTGGAGCAGTTTTGAGGCAACATATCAACAATATTTTTCATCCAGTCTACTATGCTAGTAATACCATGAACGATGCCCAAGTCAATTACACCGTTACAGAGAAAGATCTCCTTGTCATTGTGTTTGCAATTGAGAAGTTCCGCCCATGCTTGATTGGTGCAAAGGTCATTGTTCATACGAATTGTGCGGCACTTTGCTATCTTATGAGCAAGAAAGATTCAAAAGCTAGGTTGATGAGATGGGTGCTACTGTTGCAAGAGTTAGATATTGACATCCAAGATCGAAGAGGGAGTGAAAATCAAGTAGCGGACCATTTGTCTTGTTTGGAGGAGGAAGGGAGGTTGCATGATGGCCTTGAAATAAATGACTCCTTCCCCGATGAGCAACTCTTGGCTATTTCAATGAAGTAGATGTCATGGTTCGTGGATCTAGCAAACTTCCTTGTGTGTGGAATCATCTCGGATGAGTTTTCTTCAAATCAAAGGAAGAAGCTCTAACAAGATTGTCAAGATTATTATTGGGATGAGCCATACCTTTTCCATATTTGCATAGATGGGGTAATTAGAAGATGTGTACCGGACGAAGAGCAAAATGTTATTCTTGAGGCTTGCCATTCTTCCACTTATGGTTGTCACCATGGCGAGCAAGTACGGCCGCCAAAGTGCTAAGTTACGATTTCTATTGGCCCACTCTTTACAAAGGTGCAAGTGATATGGTGAAGAAATGTGATAAATGCCAACGGGCCGGTGGAATCTCGAAGAAGAATGAAACGCCTCTCACTACCATTTTGGAGATTGATATCTTTGATGTGTGGGGTATTGGCTTCATGGGTCCTTTTGTGAGTTCTTGTGGAAACACCCACATATTGGTCGCGGTTGATTATGTATCTAAATGGGTTGAGGCCATTGCTCTACCCAATAATGAAGCGAGAAGTATGGTAGCTTTCTTGAAGAAGAATATTTTCACAAGATTTGGTACTCCGCGGGCTATCATAAGCTATGGGGATCACATTTTTGCAACAAGACTTTGACACTTTGCTTAGCAAGTATGGTGTCACTCATAAAGTTATGACTACCTATCATCCACAAGCTAGCGGTCAAGTGGAAGTCTCCAACTGGGAGATAAAGAGTATCTTGTCCAAACAGTGAATGCTAACCGCACAGATTGGTCAAAGAAGCTTGATGATGCACTATGGGCTTATCAGACTGCTTTCAAAACTCCTATCAGGATGTCTCCATACCGGTTGGTGTTTGGCAAAGCTTGTCATCTTCTGGTGTAACTTGAGCACAAAGCCATGTGGGATTTAAAGAAGTTGAATCTTAATTGGGATGCAGCCGCTAACTTGCGGGTTGCACATTTGAATGAATTGGATGAGTTCCGGTACCATGCATATGCAATTTCGTCCTTGTACAAAGAGAAGATGAAGTACATTCATGAAAAATACATCCAAAATAAGGAGTTCAAGGTGGGCGATCTTGTTTTGTTGTTCAACTCACGATTGAAGATGTTTCCCAGAAAGCTGAGATCTAAATGGAGTGGTCCCTTTGAAATTCTATGTGTGACACCTTCTGGTGCATTGGACTTGAAGAACAAAAATGATGAGGTATTCCGAGTCAATGGTCACTAGGTGAAGCATTATTTGGGAAAGGTTGATTGTCACGACCCAAAATTCATTAAAGGTCGTGATAGCGTCTAACACCGCTATCAGGTAAGACAACAATAATTAATTAAATTTATTATTCATTTTAGTATTTTGGAATCGTAATTTCCTTCAATTAAATATTAAAATATAGCACTTACAGCGTAAATGAAAATATTTTCGCAACTAAACTACTGAACAACCCATAATCACTCCCAAAACCCGGTATCACAAGTGCATGAGTATCTACTAGGGAGTAAAATAAAATGCAGCATCTGTCCGAAATACAAGTTGGACATGAAAAACATAAATAACTCTGACGGAGACTCTGCTGGCTGCGGATCGTAACATGGAGTGCAGCTCACCTAAGTCCCCGCAAATAACCACGCCTCTGTGCTCACAAGGCCACTATACATATATATATACCTGCACAAAAATGTACAGCAAATGTAGTATGAGTACGTAAATTAACGTGTACCCAGTAAGTATCCAGTCTAACCTCGAAGAAGTAGTGACGAGTGGTCGACTCTGACACTTACTATGGGATAACAATAAAATGCCGATATTATGATTAAGCATGAATTATATAAAACAACTGAAAGCTCAATAACAAGAAGTAAGTAAACATTTCTTTTATTATTATGAAATTTCCATCTCTATTTTCATCATTTAACAATTTATATCTCAAGCTAATGAAGCAATATCAATTATTATTAGTTCCAAAGATTTATCATGCGCAAGTCATGCCGAGGTCGTACTACCCGATCAGACATATAAATATAAATCGTGCACTGCCAAGAGTCGAACGACACGAACCATAGATGTATCTATTAACCTGCCGAGGCGAACGACTCGCTCTCATGAGAGTAGTGGAAATTTACCCCGGTCGTGGAATATAGTTGTTACGCCGTTGAACATAGATTTCTCAAATTATTAAAATATTCCTCAATTCTTTTCAAAAAGACGAAATTCAAATGAAAACTTTTAAATCTCGAAATCCTCAATTTCAACTCTTTTCAAGGAAATAAATAAGCATACCCAAATCTCAACTCTTTTCAAGGAAAATAATAAACATAATCAAATAACGGTATCAACAAGGCATGATGTAAACCTAAAACTACTCGGACATAGGCCTAATTAGTAGCTATGTACGGACTCCCGTCACTTCGTACGTACGTAGCCCCCACAAATAAGAGCACACATGAATTCAATTCACCTATGGGGTTAATTCCCTCTAAAAGATTAGAAAGGAGACTTACCTCGCTCCGAAGTTCAATAACCGGCTCCCAAACCCTTCCACCAACTCAAACCGATTCCCAATGCTCCAAAGCTAGTCAATAAATGTGCAAATACATAAATATACACTCTAATAATCATTATAATCCAATTTATAACAATTTCCAACTCTGCTCGAAAAGTCGATAAAAATCACACTCAGACCCACGTGCCCGGATTTCAAAAAATTTCGAAGATGAACATTACCCATAACCCCACAAACTCAAATATATAATTTTATTCCAAATCCCATGTCCAATTCGTGGTCAAAATCCAAAAATACCAATTTCTAGATTTTTCTACAAAATCCCAAATTTCTATAAATTTTCATGCCTAAATCCATGTATAAACCTTGTATGTAACTCACAACTATTAGAAATGACTTACCTCATGCTTGATTATGAAAATGGTGCTCCAAAAGTGCTCCTAGGTGGGCTCCCATGGAGGAAATTATATAACAATGGCCAAACCCCCGACTTTTATAAGAACACTATCCAGTCTGACCTTCTTCGCGAACGCGGCAAGCCCCTCGCGTTCGCGAAGCAATACTAGCTGCAGCTCCAAAATTACCCTTCGCGAATGGGTTTCTTAACTAGGCAACCCTTCGCGGACACGGAGGGATAAACTCCCATGGGACCAGTTCCCCTTCGTGAATGTGATGACCCAATCGCGAATGTAAAGCACAAATCAGCAGCCAACCAAAACCTTCTTCGCGAACGCGTGAACTCCTTCGCGTTCGCGAAGAACCAAACCATAACCAGATATCAGCAACAACAACTCAGAGAAACTTGGTTCGAAATTATCCCGAAACATAACCAGGGCCCCGGGGACACCGTCCAATCACACCAACCAGCTCCATAACATAACAAGGACCTTCTCGAGGCCTCAAATCACATCAAACAACATCGAAATCATAAATCGCACCCCATTTCGAGCTTAATGAACTTTAGAAGTTCTAGCTTCTACATTCGATGTCCCTATCAAATCTCGTTTGATTGACCTCAAATTTTGCATACAATTCACATTCGACATTACAGACCTACTCCAACATTCAGAATCGGAATCCGACCCTGATATCAAAAAGTCCACTCCCGATCAAACTTCTCAAAAACCTTCAAATTTCCAACTTTCGCTAAATGAGCCCGAAATGACCTACGGACTTCCAAATCAACATCTTGACGTGCTCCTAATACCAGAATCACCATACGGAGATATTCCCAAACTCGGAATCCCAAACGGACATTGATAACATTGAAATGCACTCCAACCCAAATTTATAAAATCCTTCCAAATTCCTAACTTCCACAATAGGCGTTGAAACATTCCCGGGTCATCCAAAATCCGATCCGGACATATGCCCAAGTCCAAAATCATTATACGAACCTGTTTGAACCTTCAAATCCCGATTCCGAGGTCATTTACTCAAAATTCCAACATTAGTCAATTCCTCCAACTTTAAGCTTCTGAAATTAGAATTTTCTTTCCAAATCAACTCCGAACTTCCCGAAATTCAATTCCGTCCACACGCACAAGTCATAATACTTGAAGTGAAGCTACTCACGTCCTCAAACCATCGAGCGACGTGCTAGAGCTAAAAATGACCGGTCGGGTCGTTACATTGATGATGACCCTTTTAGCTTTTGTTTTAGTCCAAAAACATTTAATTGTGTTCTCGAAAACTAATGAAATGTGCCTAATTGCAGAAATATTGGAAGATGAACTCCCGAGAGGAAATCCAACTCAAAAAAGAGTAATCTGAACTCAAGGACATAAAAGGCATAGAAGCTCAAAAGTGCAAGCCGCAGAATATCATCTGCGACCGTAGATGATGAAGGAAAAGCCAGCAGAGTTTGGTGCAAAGTGGGGTCCGCACATGAATTGTGCGGCCGCAAAAGCTGGGCCAGGAGCATAGTTCAGAGAATCTGCATTAAAAGTCCATCAAAAAGTGCGGACCGCAAAGGAATTGTGTGGTCGCAGAAGAAGTGATATGTGGTGGCAGATGTAAAAGTGCGGACCGCAGAAGAGCAAGATGCGGCCGCAGTTGCAAATCTGCGAACCGCAAAAAGAGTGCCTTGCGGCCGCAGATCAGAATTATCTGGCCGCAGACTTCCAGTCCTGACAAGTTGAAGAAATCTTCGGACCGCACATGGAGTTGTGCGGCCGCAGAACCTCCCGAAGGGCATTTTTGTCTGAAATTTTCAGCCCTACATAAATAGACGAATTTCATAATTTTAAGTCAACTTTTGACATTAGCATCTATAGTAGCCATTTCTCTTTACTTCTTTTAGTAGTTTTTCATATTTTGAGCTATTTTAACATTGATTTTATCATTTTAATCTTGCAATATGAGTTTAAAAATCATTTCTTCTTCTATTTCTTTAATTTTAAGCATGAGTAGCTAGATTTTTACAACCTTATGGGTATTTAATTAATGATTGTTTATGATTGGGTGTTTATTATTTATCCTTGTTCATGATTTAATTTGTAGAATTAATGGTTGCATACATTAGTTCATGCCTATTTTACTTAGTCTCTACTTAAGAAAGAGAGACTTAGTCTAGGAAAACTTGGCTAACAAGAAATTGGGTCAACCGGGAGATTGATAATCCCAATTAAAGGGTTCAACCTAGAGATATTAATAACCCGACTTGAGCTTTTATTAACCGTTTTGTGCAATACCCATTTGGACTTGAGAAAGCCAAATTGGGCAAAATCACTCTCTGACTGAGAGGTATTGAGTGGGTAATTGAGTGTTGATAACTATAATACACCCCGATCATTAAAACAAGCATTAAGATTTATATCCCATTAGGCAAACCCCTGGGTGATGGTCATAGCCCTAGGAGTTTTACAAAACATAAAAAAACGAAAACAATTCTCATAGTTTTAGTTTATTTCTCAACTTACAATCTTAGTTTAAAATTAGACATAAAAACAACCCCAATTTGTGGAAGTGTAAATTGAGATAGTCAAACTCACACACTACAATATATACTCATAACTCCCATATATAGCTGATGTCGCCCAAACTCACACCACTAATTGGGATTGTGAGGCGGTCTATGCAATTATAAATACCTAAAGTGAGTCGGGGTCGATTCCACAAAGAGCTTTACATTGGATTAGGTATATACCTAGTCTACGTATATGACGTTCCCAAGATTGCACTTCCACATATTCAATTGTTTCTTTTCTACTTCTAATTTTTATGCCAATTCTTGTAATTGTAAAGCTAAGAGACAACGTTTTTGGTATTGTTGTTTTTCAGGTTATAAAAGGTCTAGGGCCGTGACTTTCACCTAGTTGGTTACCTAATGGATTGAGAGCTTTAAGGCATATTTGATTGGTCGGGATAAAATATAGCAATCACATGCGATTACTCACTCTATACCTCTCGGTAGTTTGAGTGATTTTGCCCAATTTGGCTTTCTCAAGTCCAAATGGGTATTTCACGAAACAAGTGATAGATGCTCAAGTTGGGTCTTGCTATCTCCAGATTCGGCCCTTTAATTGGGGCTATCAATTTCTTGAGTTTACCCCAATTTCTTGTTATCCAAGTTTTCCTAGACTTAGTCTCCCTTTCTCGGACTAAGTCAATTAGGCATGAATCAACTTTTGCAACTATCAATTCTTAAATTCAAGCAAGAACTAGGATAAATATCATATACCTAATCCTAAATAAACCCTAAATCAATCACCCATTAAGTACCCATACTAGGGTAGGGTCACAACCCTAGCTAAGGGTTTAGCAACTCATAGAAAATGAAGAAATTAAAGAAGAAACTAAGATAAAACTCATAATAGATGATTTAAGGGAAGAAAATATAATGTTAAAATGATAAACTATTACAAAGTTACCCAAAATAGTAAAGAAAAACGGCTATCTATTCTCAGGTGTTCCCAACTTAACCTAAAAATGACAAAAAGATGTATTTATACCCAGTTAAAATTATCGGACAAAATTTCCCCTGCGGAGGTTGTGCGGCCACACAATTTTGTGTGCGGTCCGCACTTTGAGGCTGACTTGATAGGGTAGTCTTATGCGGCCGCATAATTCTGGGGTGCGGGAGCATTTTTTCTGATTGTGCGAACCGCACATTTCTGAGTGCGGCCGCGCTCTTGGATTTGACTTGGAACTGGACAATTTTTGCGGACCACACATTTATGAGTGCGGCCTCACTTTAGTATTCTGCGGCCGCATAATAATAGTGTGGTCCGCACTTCTTCAGGCCTCAAAACTCCATCTCTCTGAACTTTTCCCTCTACGGCCGCATAATAATTGTGCGGTCCGCACTTTGTTAAGAAATTTTGACAGTGGCCCTTCACAGTTTGCGGCCGCACACAGTACTATACGGTCCACACTTTGCTCTTTTTTGTTGTGTTTTGTTCCTTGTCCACTTTTATTCCTTCTTGAGTTGATTTTCATCTTTTTGGCATGTTTCCCAATATTCCTGCAAGAAAGCACATTTCATTAGTTCTCAGGAATAACTTTAAGCATTTTTGAGCTAAAACGTAAGTAAAAGAGTGCCAATAAGTGGTCAAAATCCCAATTGATCAACTCCCCCAAACTTAAGCTTTTGCTTGTCCTCAAGCAACTAAGGTAATTCCCACCTCCACTAGAAAAGAGTTATTTCAGCCGGCCTACGTTGAATCAAACACACATCAATTGGGACCAAAAATTACCCACACACTCATGAATCATCAACAAGCCTATGTTCACTGCTAAAGCACAAATAGCTCTAATGTGACGCTTTAGCATCAAGAGTTGACTTTATTCATCAAGGAAGTTCGCACTTCATATAGGTCATTGTGGATCCCAAACTCCTCCTCCTATACTCTCCGGAAGCTCATCTCACTCAAGAATATAGCGCTCAATGCAATGAATCGACAAAGGTTCGCTCACCACTCTCGAAAGAATGTCACAAGTCCGACTCTAAGTACCATATGCTTGCCCCTCATGTAGATCACCACTAATGTAAGCTTACTCCGCTTGAAATCACGTAGTCTTTTTCGGCATGTAATGAAGGCTTTTGGACTAAGGAGGAAAATATTGGAATGGAATTGGTTCATCTTTCCTTTAACACTCCATTTTCTCTTTTTGGCTCATATTTTGCCGACTATTTGAGTCATTTTCTTTTGCTTTAGGGGAACTAGAGAGACTTGACATCACTCTTTCTTGGTCATGTTATTCATATTCTCCTTATTTGTTTTTTCCATGGTTTGCACTTTTTCTTTCTTTTGAATCTTTTCACCCCTTTTCACATTATTCACTTTCTTTTTGCTTTTTCGGCATGTAATGAAGGCTTTTGGACTAAGGAGGAAAATATTGGAATAGAAATGGTTCATCTTTCCTTTAACACTCCATTTTCTCTTTTTGGCTCATATTTTGCCGACTATTTGAGTCATTTTCTTTTGCTTTAGGGGAACTAGAGAGACTTGACATCACTCTTTCTTGGTCATGTTATTCATATTCTCCTTATTTGTTTTTTCCATGGTTTGCACTTTTTCTTTCTTTTGAATCTTTTCACCCATTTTCACATTATTCACTTTCTTTTTGTGTTTTTCTCTTATTTTTTCTTTCTTTCTCTTTGCCTTTCCTCTTCTTCATTTCTTTTATATTTTTGCGCCTTGGTACCATCTTTAAACTCCTCGTCTCTTCCCCAAACTTATATTTTTTCCATTTGTTTCTCAAAGTGCTAAAGAAAGCTCGGGTGCCAAGAGAGGGTCACTATAAAATGGGTAACGGCTTGTAACTAGGGGTGGGCATAAAATCCGAAAAACCGAATTCCGAACCGAACCGAATTAATTCGGTATTTCGGTTTTCGGTATTTCGGTATTTCGGTCTAATTCGGTACAGAAATTTCGGTATTTCGGTATTTCGGTTCGGTACACGGTATTGGATTTTTGATATTTCGGTATTTCGGTATTTACCGAAATACCGAATTTTTTTTTTTTTTTATTTTTTTATTTTTTTAAGCGATCCGCTAGGCATGAAGCTCTTTGTTTTTAAATTCTATTGCTATCAATTCTCCATACTTCGATTTGTAATTCATGATTCTCACTTTGGCTTTCACATTTCTCTTTATATTTTCAATCTCACGATCTGTTAAAACTTGACAAAATGAGAAAACATCGGATTCAAGTTTCTACAGTCTAATGATACTAACGAAAATCTGATACAAAGAGATGGAATCCATTAAAGTCCTTGTTCCTTTTCATCTCTAAATCTCCTATGTAACAGGAATTTAAAAATAAAAAGGAAGTCTCGGAAAGGTCGATTTGGAAAGATTACCAAAATATTGGTTGCATAGTACCATATTTCTTTAGGAAATTACATTGTGCTTCTCTATCTTTGGAGTAAGAGTGCGAGTCTGTGAGACACGATTATGCTTGTGTTACGTGTAACATGAGAAAAGATTATTTTGCTTCAAACTTTCATCTCTCTGTACTCTGTAGCAATTATATATTTTACAGATATATAATTAACAAAATAATGATTTTGTTTCGTACTTTTTGCCCTCTTTTTTTTATATATTTGTTATGTGCAATCTATTTTTGGTGTTGTCTTTATATATTTTCAACCCGAAAAGCTACAGATTTGAATAGACAAAAGCTTTATAACATAGATTTGGTTTAAACCGAAACCGAACCGAAACCGTACCGAACCAAAATAAGAAATACCGAACCGTACCGAAATATTTTGGTACGGTATTTGGTATACACAATTGATAAACCGAATACCGAAATACCGAACCGAAATTCTTAAATACCGAACCGAAGTACCGAATGCCCACCCCTACTTGTAACATGGTTATCAAATAAAAGAGGCTTTAGGCTCAAAAGGGTTGACTAAGGATGATATCATTGGTGGGCCATGGAAGGTTTCAAAACGGGTCAAGGAGAGCCTACAATCACTTCTCAAGCTGAGCTAGCTTAGAATTTCGCCTAGAAACACATTCGGGGAAAGTTCTAGACCATTCGCACGGGTACTTGGACTTGTAACAAAATACCTCACTTCTCACACAACCGGATTGTTAAATAGAATAGAGTCGAGGTCCACAACAACCACATTCAAAATTGAAAATCGCTAATGGTTCAACTAAACCACCCGATGATTGCCTAAGTCAACACAAGAGTCACAAGGTCACTAACTAGAGCCATTTCTTTCCGAAACTTATTTTTAACCATAAGCGTGTAATTAAGTGTGTTGGTACCAAGTGAAGCATGCTTGACCCTTATTTATTCATTTATACTACTGTTTCTAACTAAACATCAAGAACGGACTCGATCACTTAAGAAGGTTGTCACGCCATCCATCGTTGGGAAGAGCCACCCGGTTCACACAAGATCCACCTTTGGAAAGAACTATGGCATTAAGAAAACCAAAGGCTTATTGTTCACTTAAACATAAAAAGAAGCTAACAAATCAAAAAGAAGCTATTAAAGTAACTAAGAAGCTATACTATTAAGAAAACAAAATGAAGAAGCTATGAAACAAACTACTGAAAGTAATGCAAATGAATATACAAACCGAGAGGAATAGAATATATACAAGAGGGATGAATATATACACAATGAAAGAAAAAATAAAGATAAAAGAAAAGGAGTATTAAAGTTATTACAGGCCAATGTCATCAAATGTTATCAAATCAAACCAAAATAGACCACTCCCTGAATAAGAACTAGCATTGTCCCCAATGCTTAGCAAAATCAAAATAAGGGAGGGTAGAGAGTAGAGAAAACTCCCTATGTGGTCTCAGGGTGACTGGAAGAATCACCACCCTCGGTCTCCTCCAATTGTATCTCATCATCATATGGTTGGGGGACAACAGGGTTGGTGAGCATCTGAAGCATTTCCTCAGCAGTGTGGGCAGCAAGATCTGGCTCGTCAGACTGCCTCTGTTGATGGTGCTGATGGTGCTGATGGGTCTGCTGGTACTGATGGATCTGTCTCCATCAGTAGGTCAAATGGAAAATCATCCGCTGCTGCGATCTTCATCACCTCCTTTCTCAATCTCTCCACTAATCTCTTTGAAGCCTGGGATTTCCTCATCTTCTTCACCTGCTTGCCTAACTCCTCAATAGCTCCCCCATGAGCCACCAGTGTATCCATAATGGTCTTATGGTTCTCCAAAATCTTCTTCAATGTTTCCTCCACTAACGGAGGGACCTGTGGTGTTGCTGGGGTAGAAGATTGTGCTGCAACAGCACTGGATATGTCAGACAGCTTAGAAGTGGTTGTCTGCATCCAGTTGTTAAGACTTGCCAATGTCTGGGAGACTCGCAGCGCAGTGAGTGGAGAAGTGGATGAATCTGGCCCCGGTACTGAAGCTGATGGTCTAGAAGATGAAGGTGGTGGCATATCAGCTATCCCGACGGAAGGTCCGGCTACTATAGAAGGTGTAGGAGCTGTAAATGACTCAGCAGTAGACTCTGTACCCACTACCGATGGCTTATCAGACTGACAAACTGTGGTAGTGGCCTTACCTTGAACTTTGGGTTGTCCGTGCCCTGCAGGTGGTACAACAAGAAGGGCTTCTTGGCCCTCACTTTTGTATCAAATGTCCTTGGCTCCACCTTTACATCATTGAAATATTCTGTGAGGGTGTTGGGATATGGGTAGGAGCTTTCACCTTTTCAGACAGCTAATGTGATGTTGGTCGACATGATGGCACCCACATTGATTGGGTACCCAACCATAATCGAAGCAAACAAAACTTCTCGAGGAAGTGGAAGGTTGTTCTCATTTCTGCTCGTGTCAATACGGCTGCACACAAAGGTCTACCACCCTTTTGCTTCAGAATTTAGGGTGGCCCGGATAATAGGAACCCCTGTTGTGATCCACGGTGGTGGTGGTCCTCGGGCAGCCAAAATCTCAGCTAGCCAAGGGCGAGCTGCATCACCCATAGCCAGCTTCTCTAGGTACTGGACTGCCTCTACCTCCTCAAAGCCCAGGTAAGTGTTCAAAGTGCTGGGGTCGAATATGACTTTCAAATTTCTCACTTTTGTTATCTTGGTATCCTTCTTTATGTGACCACATTGGTATATAACTCCCGTACCAAGTGCTCATTTTTATCGATAACACTTTGGGTGAACCACATCTACCCCTTGCACTCCCTGAACTGTCGAAGGTCATTTGGATTGTATTTATACAAATCCTTCATTAAGAATTGTCACTCAAGTGTGAGCATTCTCTAGGGCCACCACTCTCTGAACCGTGTGAAGGCCGTCAAATGCACAAACCAATCCTCCCATATTTCCTTATTCTTCTACCTCTCTAGACTGCCGACTCGAGTATCACCTCCTCTACCATCATCCGGGACATCATCATCTATTGCCACTGGTGCCGGAGGAGTAAGTGTAGAGAAGGGCTCTGAACCCTGTCTACCGGCATCAGAACCTTCAGAAGAACTTGTTGTAGCGGAGGATTTGTTGCACAATTGATATCTCCCAGTGGGCTGTGGTGGTTGGGACTGGGCCTCAGTCTATACCTCCATAGGTCATATGAACTAGATTATGAGGGCTATGTGGCCCTACCTCTCCTAGTGGTCGATTTTTTGATGATCGCTTTAGATTGCCTTCCCAGTGGGTGAGTGCCTTTTCCTCTGCCTCGGGAGGGTTCACCTCTCCCTTTAGATGTATAGCCTCTACCCCGTGATCTAACCATTGTCTGTAATACAAGGCATATAAGTCAGTTGGATTTCAAAACAGTTTAAACATTTACATTACAGTTGCAGGACAACAGTCTTCAGAAGAGGCAATGTGGACCGCACAATTTTGAGTGCGGTCACAGACTGCCATGTGCATACTGCATAATTGTGAAGTGTGGTCTCACATCATAAAATGCGCACCGCATAATTTTGAATGCGGCCGCACATCCTGAAGTGCGGACCGCATAATTTTGAGTGCGGCCGCAAAATTCCAAGTTGAGAACACTGGTTCTCTGAAGTTCCAAAGTGCGCTCGCACTTATTTTTCTACGGTCGCCCAATTTTTTCTACGGACCGCAAAATTTTGAGTGCGGTCTGCACTTTTCACGCACATATTTCCCCTAATTAAAAGATATGCGGACCGCACAATTTTGTGTGCCGCTGAACAATTTGAAATTACACAGCAATGAAGTTAGTTTTTCACCATTTTTTCACAATTTAGACATGGTATTTGAAAATTAAGCATGATGAATGGTCTACCCAGTCCCCAATGAACATACATGAAATTACCCACATGGTTTTAAGCATATATGAAGAACATTTGACAATCTTAGGCCTAAAAATCAAGAACAAAAATTAAGATAAATGGAAAAATCTAACATGGATTGAACATACCAGTGATGAAGGATGTCACACCTCTTTTATGTCCCTCAAAACCCTATTACGAGGTTGAGTTAGAAGAGTTTTTCCAATCGAAGTGACGTTTTGAAAAGGGATTATTTATTATTTAGAGTCGCCACTTGGAATTGAGTTTTGGTGTTCCAAGCCACCTTTTATCTTGAATCCCTTAACAAAGGATGGTTTGACTCTTAATTTATGGTCTACGAAAACAGAAGACTGAGTAAGGAATTCTGTTGACCGAGGGGAAGGTGTAAGGCACCCCTCGAGTCCCGCGGTTCTAGCACGGTCGCTTTATTGGTCATGTAAGGTTTAAATCAAGTATTAGCTATTCTTGTATTTTTATTGATCATGGCTTATTTATTACCACTTAATTAATTATTATATTTTTATTAGTTGTGTTTACCAAGATGCGGAACGCACACAAGGTACTTCTTTGAAATTAAATATTAAACCAAGGTACGGAATATACACATGGTTATAGCATAATTACTTTTAAATCTAAAGGCATCGAGACGCGGAATGCGCACATGATCCTTTTATTATTTAAGCATATCAACCCAAGGTTCGGGTATGAACACATGGGCTAATATTTCAAGTACGTCTAAAATTTTCTAACGTATTTAAAGTATTCCATTTATTTTGTCTCTTTCATATTCGATATATATATTTGTATATTTTATTAATATTTTACTTATTTGCAACGAGTCCTCAATTAGTTCGTTATTCATCTTGCTCCAAAAAAAAATTACCACTCTTCTTGTTTTGTTGTTATCAAAATATTGAAAAGATTAAAATGACATTATTTAATGAAATTATGACTAAAATAAAAGAAGGTTTAATAAAAACTACTTAAATGAAATTCTTGGACAAACAGTACAAAGGAAAATAATCATTCTTGTATAACACTCAAATTAGTAAATATGCACGTGAAACCTAAAAATAAAAATTGGAATCATAGTATTCAACTGACTTTTGAATCATCCCGCACATTCTTATTTAATTAAACTAAAAATTAATAGTCTTAAATGTATTTGAGCAAGAAAATAGAATGATATAAATATTTAAACATGGATAACACTAAAAATCAAGAAATATGGAAAACAATCACAAAAATAAAAAAAAAAGTATTTTTATTGACAAAACCTTTAAACAATTTTATGAACTATCTATAGTCTAAAATTTCACGTGGATTATGGCAAAAGAATGGATTAGAACTAAAAATTAAAAGTTAGGAACAAAATTTAGATTAGTATGATTCTTTAAATTCCCAAACATATATATACATATATAAATAACAAGAAGAAATAGACGCTATTTAAAAATACAAAAGAAAGCAAAAGAATAATTGAATTTAAATAAATAAACACCATACAATCGGTTATACATGACTTTAAATTAACTAAGGAGATTGAGTGTTACCTTTTTGCGAAAATCTTACTCAGTAAGCGACTTAATCTACTAATTATAAAACTTCTAGAACCACGAACTCGAAACCACGAACGAAATCCACGAACTCGTTCTTTTCTTTTCTTTTCTTTTGCTTTCAAAAAA